>JAOQML010000008.1:8525789-8541599 GCA_027568935.1 Erythroxylum urbanii
TTAATAATTTTTTAAAAATTATCCGGAACCATATTTATTATTATTTGTTATTGTATCGAAATTAAATTTTGTACTTTCCATGCTTTGAGAGTACGACTAAAAATAGTAATTGAAAATTTAAAAGTGTGGCATTTGCTCCAGAACTCTTTGACAACAACTATAACGGAGCGGCTGTATCCATACTAATGAATGAGCTGCTTATTTTTTCGGAGTGATCCGGAATGAACCTAAATTTGCGAAAAAGTGAGGTGTTTGTGTCACTTGATGTACGAAATCCTGAATGGGTAGCAGAGATGGTGAGGTGCTCTATTCAAGATACTCCATTTCAGTACTTGGGAGTTCCTATTACTTCAGGTAAGCCTCGTTTTTCTGATTTTCTGCCTTTGTTGGAGAAACTGAAAACAAAAATCTGTGCTTGGCAAAACCGATATTTATCACTTGCAGCGAGGGTTACTCTTATAGTGGCAGTATTGAATAGCATGCGTATTTACTGGGTGGCACATGTGGTTCTTCCAAAAAAGGTAATTAAGGAAATGGAGCGGATCTTGAAATCTTTTTTATAGAACGGGACACATGACAATAGTAAGGGAGCCAAGGTTAAATGGAACGATATTACTATCCCGAAAAAATTTGGAGGTCTTGGAATCATATCCATAACCCTAACCCAAATGACAGGGGTACTATTAATGAAGAGAATCTAGAGACTGTTTGAGAAAAAAGAAGATTTGTGGGTGAAGTGGTTACAAAGTTACCGTTTGCGTGGGTAATGCTTTTTGGCAAATTCAAACCCATCGTGAACAATCTTGGATGTTCAAGAGTTTGTTGCAATTAAGGTCGACGATGTTCCCTCGTATAAAGGTCAGAGTGGGTAGTGGTGAAGAGGTCAGGTTTTGGTTTGATAATTGGTCCCAGTTCAGCCCGCTATAGGACCTAGCTGATTTGATCTCATTCCGCAATCGGATCCCCATGGACGCTACACTTTGCTGGATTTTCCGGGAATGAGATAGACTGACCAATGTTCGCTATTGCCATGTGCTTGCTTCTTATCTTGATGGATTTACGCTGAGTAGTAGAGATGATGTGGTCGTATGGACAGCCCATTCCAGTGACAAGTTCACCAACAAATCAGCCCGTCAAATTGAGGAGGGGTTCTTGACAGTAGTACCATGGGCGGAGCTTGTATGGACACAGGTACTAAGTCCCAAATCATCCATCTTTTTGTGGTTAGCTATCAAAAATAGGTTGAATACAAAAGATAGATGGTTTGGGAGCTATGACCCTATTTGTGTGCTTTGTAAATTAGTTAATGAGAACTGGGATCATTTATTCTTTGAATGCACTTATACAAAAGCGGTATGGAGTAGACTACTCAATTTGTTACGGTTACCGCGATTCCACTTTCAGTGGTATGAGGTTTTAGATGATATCTCACAGCTGACCAAGGTCGGCCAGCCCAATAGCCTGCTTATAAAGACTTCCTTTCAGATGATGATTTATTCCCTCTGGCGAGAGAGAAATCGAAGAATTTATTCCCATGAAGAACAATCTAAATATGCACTTGCGGAGTCATTAGTTAACTTTATTAGAAAAGTTATGGTGGCAAAAGGGAAGTAGCATACCATCAGCTCTGATCTCAGAAATGTTTGGAGGATTTAATCGCTAATGTCATATTACATTGATTGAGTTGTGTCCCTTTCTGTTTTGTTCTTCGGAAGTGTAATTAAGTTTGGGTCCGTCTCTTTTGTTATCCTTGTAAAGGATTGTATATAGTTTCAATTCTATAGATATATAATACCACTTTAAATTTTAAAAAAAAAAAGCAACTATAATGAACCGGAAAAGACATTAGTGTGTGTCTGATTGATTGTAAGAGGTGGACGTGGAAGGGTTAAATTAAAGATTATATAAAGAAAACTTAAAGGCTAGAAGTTATTCAATATAAGTAATAAAAAGAATGTTATTAGTAGGAAATTTTGATGGATCCAGGGAGGTTATTCATATGAGAGATGTTTAATATGGGTATAGTAAGAGAATATACTTATGGGTTTTGATAATACAGTTCAACTTAAAACTTTAAGGTATTAGGTTATAGGTCTT
Organism: Erythroxylum urbanii; assembly: GCA_027568935.1. Classification (NCBI taxonomy): domain Eukaryota; kingdom Viridiplantae; phylum Streptophyta; class Magnoliopsida; order Malpighiales; family Erythroxylaceae; genus Erythroxylum; species Erythroxylum urbanii. Next base: position 8,527,887 of record JAOQML010000008.1, read on the forward strand.
TACTTATATGTTCTTCACTAGTTCCATCCCTTTTCAATGTAAGATTTCTACTCACACTTAATATTACAACAATCTCTCCCTCAAGTGTGAATTTTCACATTAAGCTTGGATTTCCTCTTTAGGGAAAGTTTTTTTTTAGCAGCTCGAATATATGGTATTACCAAGAGCACTTTTACTCTACTAGTTTGGGTCCATCAAGAATTTCCTTGCTTTTCTTTGTGAGGAAGCAACCACAGACAATTCTCATCAAGGCTGAACTTTTAATTGAGATTAAATAGGTCCCCTCCTAAGGCAAACAATATTGCCTGGTGACTTGCGTCATGCGGACTTCAATTCTTTCTCCAGTTGCTTAAATAATGGACCCTCTTTTGGAACAAATAGTAGGCCAAGATTTTCTTTGGCTCTAATACCAAGTTAAATTTGCAATGAGCCTGTGAGTCCACACGAGAAGGAAAGTTAGACCATACACAAGTCTAAGCGAGGTTCCATCTTAAAATCAATTGGCGATAGATGAAATAGTCGACTAAACTTATATGTTAGTTTTCTTTTCTCTCTTTCTCTTAAGTGAGACACTCACATGTGGGTATTAATTTAACTTTGATAGAGAAGCACCATGAGCATTCAAGTGGCGGAATCTTATGTTCATGTGGGTAAAAGATGTCACGGTGTGGTTACTCAATGTCAGCGTCACAAAGTGTGAACTTCATTTTCAGAATTGGGAATGAGTTCAAACCGATTTCCAAGTCATACGTGAAACACTTCCTCTGTTATTCTTCTCTCCATATCTTTTTTTAAAATTTTCTTTCCGATTTCCAAGTTACACGTGAAACATTTCATTTGTTATTCTTCTCTCCATATCTTTTTTTTTTGGAGATAACGCGTGTAAATTTTGTTCAACATCCTACTTTCTTAACCATGTAACATGCTTAATTATTTTTGGTACATATTTAGCTAGATTTTTTAATTTATTTTTGCTATAAGTTTTCAAACCGATTCCAAAGTTTTGAAATACTACAGAAAGAACTGATTAAAAGTTGTATAACATTTAATTTATAGGCTATAATCTATTTTAACTATTTCTCACGCGGTTAAAAAGGTTATAAATAATCCAATCATCTTTTAAAAGAAGATGGCATTAACTATGCAAAATTACGACTAAATGAAATACTATGAGTAGAGTCATAAGTCCGGCAGCCATTCATGGTTCTGGCCATGTCAAGTAAGAGAAAACAACTCGTATAAGAATATATTAATTTATTAATTCAACAAAGTATTTGGGAAGAGTTGCGAATGAATTTCGTGTCTCATATTATATACCATATATATTACCTCTTAACCCCTTTTAATCTATATCACATCAATCATTATCCCAATTTCATTATATATATGCTTGCTATTTGGATTGCTTTCTTTCTAATACATTTTTGTGCAAATTTAGATTTATAATGTTATTCCTTATTTCTCAATCTTTTTAATTAAATTAACTTACTTTTCTATAATGTTTTATGAGAATAAATCATTCATAATCTTTTGGTAATATTCTAAATACTAAACATTGACTTAAGTTATTAAACTTAGAACTTAGAGTAAATGGTATCTAATTTCAATTTCACTTAGTCTTAAAGATGCTCACATAACATAAGTTGAGATTATGAATTATAATATTCTTATTGGTCAACTATTCACACATGGTATAATTCATGTGTTACCGTATTAAGTCATTTTAGCTTTATCAATAGATCACTTAACGAGTTTTTAATTCAATGTTATTCTATTTTTCCTTAATATTATGTTAAAAAAGTGTATAAAAGATTATTAGATTTACCGATATCTACTTATTTTTCCTATTTTTATTTTTATAAATATATTTTTATTTATAAGTATTTATTTATTTATTTGTTATCATTATCTTCTATTTCTTATTATTATTTTTTATTATTTTAATATGTATATGCCTTTTTTTTCTTTATCTCTTTTTCTTTATGTGAGTATATCTGAAACAACCTCTCTATTAATTAGGTATAAGACTGCATATTATTTGAACCTCTCCAAATTTCATATTTTATTAGTGGGACTTTTATAATTTGTTGTTGTTGTTATCGTAGCCAAATGTCTAACTTTCTGATAGTTGTTTTGTTGCATAAGTAATAATATTGTCACTTTAAGCTTTCTGTTGATTAAAGTGTTCATTAATGATATCACTGATCATAATAACTAGTATGGAATTAATTCTAGTTACGTACTTACATTAGGCACATTAATTCCCTCTTGCAAATTAAGTCTACTAGTTTATAGATGCTTAAAAATTCTCACGAAGCTATATTGTAGTGTTTTCGTCAGTCACCATGACTCTACATCATGAGCAGTTCTTGTCTCACATGCCAAGTAGGGACGTTTCTTCTTCGTGGTCTCACTTTATAAAAAATTCCATCTTCATCTGTCACCGTTTGAGTGGCCGAGTGGTCTGTCTTGAAGTGGGTCTTTTTCAGGATTGTAGTCTAATCAATCAAGGTGGTAGAAATTGTTGGGATGTTGCTTTAAGCAGAAATGGCTACTGTATCAGGGAAGAAAATATCTGCTGCATCAGCAAGAGCTCATACTAGAGGAAAGAGAGGCAGATCCAGCACCTTCCCCCTTTCTCCTGGTGGATTTTCTCTTCTTTTTTTTCCCCTTCTTTTATATTCTATACATCCTATGTGTTTGGAACTGTTTAATGGGTTCTGTCTAATTTGAGGTTGTGTCATGGTTTTCTTCTGTTTCATTTTAGTTTCTTACTTCGATTATGTTTAGTCTAATATCTACTACTGTGAAGCTTAGATATTAGCTCGGTAGCAATGAGCAAACTGAAGAATAAAATGATTTTAATGAACCAAATAAGTTGGTGTTGAGTTAATGGTCAATAGCAGTAAAATTTAGCTGGGTAGTTTCAAGTATTCTGCGGCAGGTTTACATCAAGTCTATAAAACTATCCGGATGACAACTTGAATATTCTTAACATGTGTTTGCTATCCAATTCTAGTACTTACAATAGATCGACACAAGTTTCAAGCTTTATGCATAATCAAATTGGCCTACTTCACATAGGCAAAGATTCTTCTACCATTTTCGGAAGTACAGTGGATATTTAAATAGCATTCGAAATGAGGTATCTCTTTGCTATGGCCTTCGTTTTCCTGGTTTCAATATCTTGAAATCCTTACACAGCTATAGGTGGATAACATTCTGTCCTTCCTCCGTTTTTCCCTTGTAATGTTCTCCTTGAAGTAAATATACTAAGTTTTGATTTGTTTAAGGTTGGACCAAGGAAGTGCGGTGAGTTGTATATATAACTGGTAGTTAAGGTTTGTTCTGCGCAACTACTCGTGCCATAAAATAAATCTCATGCTGTCATATTAACGAATGCTTAGCTTCCTCTGTGACAAGATTTGCTTTTCTTTTTGTCCCACTGATATGTAAGTTAAAAATATCTGCTTTGAGTTTATTTGGGCTTGTTTGGTTACTACAGTGGCGTCGGAAGTCAATTCCATTTTATTTTTGCAAATGGTGGAAATAGAAAATCAATGATAATTTCTCTTGAGTTGACTTCCACATGGGGGCGAGTGTAGTAATTCTGAAAATAAGAAAAAATCCTTACTGTCACTTCTGCATTCCAGACTATTAAGAATCCCAAGTTCATTGCAGATTATCATTCATGTTACTGCATACCATGTGTTATGACTCGCAATTCATTTATTATGTACAATGCATCTCCTTAACAGCACAGGATAAGGAGAGTTGTTAGATAGTTTCATGTTAAACTGTCGTTCTGTTGGAAGTATAAAAATGGACTGTTTTGGGGTATAGATCTGAGTATACTTTAAACTTTGTATGTTGTAAGAGATGACTGGGAAAGGTGTCTCTGTTTAATATTGCTTCCCCAGACCCTTCAATAGGACAGTGTTATGCCCAAGGATGTAATATATGGCAGTCTGTTCATTCATTCGGAGCTCATATTAGTGTCTTGGCTAACTACAGTTTCTGGTCACAAACAATATGTTCATTCTGGAATATCATTCTTGTTTATTATGACTAGTGGTATCTCTTAGTCAGATACAAGACTTGCATTCAAAAGCAACATAATTTTACTTTTAAGTCTGTAAAATACTGGGGAGAAACTGTCCTGGAATTTCTTTGATTCTAGTGCATTATTGTTCAAAGATATTGTAAGTATAATCCCCAGATTATTGAATTCCTTTTCGATAGGAATTTCTTGTTACTCCATTTAGTCGTTCAGTTGTTGATGTTATAATGACAAATTTCTTCCAGCAATGTTGGCTCCTATTGTGCTTGCACTCTCAGTTGGGCTGCTTGGATGGGCTTATCAAGCATTAAAACCTCCCCCTCCAAATATATGTGGATCACCAGGTGGTCCTCCGATCACTTCACAGAGAGTCAAACTCAGTGGTGGAAGGCATTTGGCCTACAAGGAGATGGGAGTCCCCAAGGAAGAGGCTAAATATAAAATCATTGTTGTCCACGGCTTTGCGGCCTCCAAAGATATGACTTTACCCATCCCTCAGGTAAAAATCAAATAAGAATCCCTATGCCTTCTCCAGTGATTAATGATTTATGTCAACATTCTATGATTAGTACACTTTACTGAAAAAAAAAAAAGACTGTCCGGATGAATTTTAATGTTTCCCTGAAGATTTGAAGGTAAAATATAGAAATAAATTCAAGTTTGCAAGTTTGACTATGTTTTCTTCATTTGAGAATTTTATCAGTTCAAAATTCAAGATGCACACACTAGTACAAAGCATCAACGCAGAGGGGCAAAAGAGATGAGGGAGACTTTTGGCATTCTAAGCTTTGAACTAATGTAAATTAGCACTTTTTGTTGATGCTACTCAGATGATACTGCTGTGATAGCTGCAACAGCTTCTTACAATTTGATTCCTGTTTTCATAATCTTTTGATATGGGAACACAAACATGACAATCTTCTTTAAAGATCAATATAGACACAACTAAAAGCGCCTATAAGTTGTACCAGTGTATCTAATCTGATAAATATGCATATAAAAAAAAAACTAAATAGACATATAATTAACAAAGTATGTGAGTGATTGTAAGTGATAGATATACCTCACAACGAAATATTCATATACTTTAACCATAAAATTGTTTATTTTTCCATATGTGGAAAGATAAGTATTTTGATGCAGATTTACCCTCATGTTATCAGTTTAAAACTTCTAAAGTCAACAAAAATGCATCACATATCCAGTTCTTGACTCTGGGTGCCAAAATAAGATGTGTTTTTCTCTCCATATTTGCACGAAGGCAAAAGAGGCTTCTCCTTTTTCATGTGCGCCTATTTACTGGGTTGTGAAAGTACAAAAGACCTGTCTGGCACATTTTTTACAGGGGCATTCATATTAGGACAGAGCTGTGTTTTACGTTGCTTATGGTTGTTGTTAGGTTCAAATCATTATAATTTCTTCCAAGTTCTTACAGGGCATATGTCATTATGTTTATCATTTGTCTTTGTTGGGAGGTGGATTGATTTCAATTGATACACTTGGTTTTGGTTTTGCATTTAGCTTTTCTGTATTAGAAAAAATGCACATGCACCTATATAAACAAAAGTAATCGAATTGTTCATGGGTCTTACATTGATGATTTCGTGGTTGATAGTTGGACATATTTGCACTTTTTTTTTATGGTATGTTGTGTTATGAGCTTATTATAGTGGCCATCGGATTAGATATTATTTTGTGTGTGAGCTTTGCCTTGAGAGGTATCAGATGTTGGATGATTTTATAACAACATCCCTTTGATGAATATACATGTAGTAGCGTAGCTGTATAATCTTCAGTTGTGTCTGTTATCACATCCAGGAGCTTATGGAGGAGCTGGGGATATACATCATCTTGTTTGATAGAGCTGGTTATGGGGAGAGTGATCCATATCCATCAAGGTCCGTGAAAAGTGAAGCATATGATATTCAAGAACTGGCTGACAAACTGGAGATTGGGACTAAATTTTACGTAATGGGAATGTCAATGGGGGCTTATCCCATTTACAGTTGCCTTAAATATATACCCCACAGGCATGCTTTTCGACTGCCAGCTGATTTTGCCTTCTGAAATTTTTGGAATTTTACAGAAATCTTCATCCCTTACAGGCTGTCTGGAGCTTCCTTGGTAGTTCCATTTGTCAACTACTGGTGGCCTCGCCTTCCTGCCAATGTATACAGAGTGGGTTTTCAGAAGCTCCTCAATTGTGATCAACGGACATTTCAAGTTGCACACTATGCCCCTTGGTTATTTTACTGGTGGATGACCCAGAAGTGGTTCCCTTCATTGAGCATGATGGCAGGAAATACAGCAATTTTTTGCCCACAAGATATGGAAACTATGGCCAAGTTGTCCGAAACTCCTAGTGTTGATCAGGTAGATACATGTATAGACTTATGAAAAATGGATTCACACATGCCGAGCTTTAAGTTTGAATTCATTGTCATATGATTTAGCTGATCATATGTTGGTGAGACTGAATCATGACATTCTTGGTATCTATTTTAAGTTACATTAATTAGCTTTGATTCTTGGTACCCTGTAAGAAAAGCGCACATATCAGTTCCGCACCAAAATCATCTTTGCTAGTATTAACAACTCGTTTGTATTTGAGAAACAAAAGTCCCATTAGTTTGCTTTTCTTGGTCTTGTATGGTACCCTTTTTGTTAATGTTCTAATACTTGTGTGCTCATTCTGGATATAGGACAAGATTACACAACAAGGCGTTCATGAGTCTTTGCACCGAGACATATTAGCTGGATATGGAAAATGGGAATTTGATCCCCTGGACTTGAGTAACCCTTTCCCTGACAATGAGGGCTCAGTCCATATTTGGCAAGGCTATGAAGACCGAATTATACCATATGAAATAAACCGATACTTATCCGAGAAGCTTCCGTGGATTCATTACCATGAAGTTCCTGAGGTTGGACATTTAATGTTCTTCAAGAGGGAGATCTGTGAAGCAATCATAAGGACACTTTTGTTGGGACAAGAAATGTCGAACAAATAAAGAAAAGGAGGAAATGGAGTAGAGTAGAGAAGAAGAATATGAAACAAATGGAGTAAGAGCATAATCCAAACTGGATGGCCTCTGGTTACACTACTACTAGCAGCATATGTAAGTGAAGTTATAGACTACATAAAATTGTTAGATGCTCGTCTGCTGCAACACCTGCCTTCAGCGTGCGTACGCCTGAGTTTGTGTCTCTCTTTTGGAGAAACAGATAACAAATAAAACTACTTTCCTTTTGTAATGATCCATAATGGATCTCATAACACCCAAAGAGAGAACAATAATCTCTAATTTTGCCAAGATATCATGCGATTGCTTAAACTAAGGGATCATCTGTATAAAAAATAAAATAAAATGTAAGAATGGTAAATTGGTAATAGCAATTCTACTTGATTGTGGCATGATTATTGGACTGATCTCAGGTTCTACATGTTAACAAACAATGCCAGAGTTGAAGAGTTGACATCAGGGAGCTTCCAAATCGTAACTCTAGTCTGGGAGAGTCTGTGGTTTAGTTGAGCGGTACTTCTGATGCAGTGAGCATCATAGTCTCACATCGTCTAAGAGTATTAGTCGAGATGCCTTATATGTAGGCTGGGTAAACTTATTTAATAGATTAGTTTTTTGGTTAGTTAGGTCTGGTTTGTATTATTTGGTATCAGAGTCGGGCTTTCACGCACGTGGGCGCACGTGGGTTTATGAGGTTGGTTTGGGGCAGTCTTTTAGTAGAAGGTGATCGGGATCACACGCGGGACGCGTGTTCTTCCGTGATGAAAGGAATTGACGCAGTGAGCATCATAGTCCCACATCACCTGAGAGCATTGGTCGAGATGACCTTATATATAGGCTGGACAAACCTATCTAGTAGACTAGTCTTTTAATTAGTTAAGTCTAGTCTGTATCAACTTCAAGCATATCCACAATTAAATTTTACCATATAATATTCAAAGCACAAACTCTGAAAGTTAAATAGTTCAAATTAGTATGGTTTCTTCAAACTTTACCAAAAGCATCTTTTTTCTTATGGTTAGCGATCAACTATAAACTGAGCATAATGAATAGGCTAAGAGATATCGACTCTTCTAATCTATACTGCAAACTGTGGAATGGTGAACCAGAAACTATCAATTGTAAATTCTTTCTATGTCAATACTTATCTAATACTTGGTTAAATATTCATCAAGCAGATTGGTCTGATACTATAAAATGGTCTGGTTGAAGGTCAGAATGATATAAAAAAGATTTACCTAATTTTTAAAATTGTTTTAAGAACTAAGAAGTGTGGTAGACAGCACACTATTTCACTTGAGCTGATCACCTCATTTAATACTCATACCGAATGCAGCAAAGCTATGGCAAAAGGATGGAAGGTCCCTCGTGACTCTCATAGATATTGAACATATTCGTTCAGCTTATTAATTAGCTTGCAATGCTGCTAAATTGTACTGCTAATTTTTGCTTCACCACTTTGTTGATGATCTTATTATGGTTTAAACTTTGCTTTGCAATCTAAGGTTCTATCAATACAATTCTTTATCTTAAAAGAAGATTTGAAGTAAAGTACTCCAATCCATACAAGAATATATTAAATTTGTTATCACTAATACGAATTGAATTAAATTTGCAATTTTATTTAGGATACATATTTTATAAATTATTGCATACTTAATACTTTACGAAATATTTTTTTTTTAAATAAATAAATTGATATTGACATTGACATTGACATTGATCCAGCAATTAAAGAATTCGTAACGTAAGAAATTCACGTTGATGTTGAGAAGCGGGCAGCAAGTTGCAACCAAAAGGTGGATAAGTAGAAGAAGCGAAAGTAAAGCAAGCTTAATCCAGCAAGTAAGTATGAGAATATTCTTAATTATATCACCAAGGGATCTTTGGCGGTCAGGAGAGAGACGATTGTACTTCATCAGCTAAAAATGTACCCTTTAGCAGATTATACTTCTTCAAAATATCCCCTTCCAGATTTCTTTCCTTAAGAAAACACCTTATACTTTTATATTATCTCCTTTTGGTGAACAGGTTTAACAGAACAAAGCAAATCAAATAAAGGGTGGCTTGTTGTACAGTTCACTCATCAATACAACGTCTGTTTATCAACTAGAATGATACGTGTAGTTAAAACCAATTCAATTGAAAAAGGATTCTGGGGGTAGAGGTACACACTTCTTTTGAATGCTTTAATGAAAACAATTAGAGGAAAAACGGTGCAAGTTATAATTCCGGATAATCTTTTGCAAGGAATATCCTAATCATTTTGAGCCTTGGAAAGGATATTGAGGGAATATCCAAACAGGACATGCCCTCTGGCTCCTATCATATGCTGGTATCGTAATAACACCACCAATCCTAACTAAAATAAATCCCAGAAACCACAGCCATTCCCCTAGCATACCTCCGCACTGTAAACATGAGATGCCGACAACAGTTAAAATTTTTAAGTAATCGACTGCACAAACCTGGGCCTCAAGGTGCTACTCAAAGTAACTCATGCAGGGTCTCTGCTGTTAACTTGGAAACACCGGCTATCCTCCAGGACTCAAATGAGAGGGAAATCAAGCACGAGCATAGCAATTTGATAGTTCAAAATAAGCAGCAGAACATTCTTACAAGCTTCAATAATCAGGTGAGCTCAATTCTTTCAGTTTCCTGCTCTCTGGGAAGTTGGAACTTAATGAAAGTACTCGGTCTATGCCAACTAGATCTTTTGCTTTTTATGTCATTGAGGTATATTTTCAAGAACCAAAGTGATACTTATGGTTTATCAGGCAACTCAACCGCAGTCGCCAGATGATTCCCTTGGAGGTTCACCAAGAATCAGACTCAAGGATGGTAGACATCTGGCCTACAGAGAAAAGGGCGTCCCCAAGAACGGAGCCAAGTACAAGATCATTATTGTTCATGGCTTTGGAAGCTCGAAAGAAATGGACTTTTTGGCACCCCAGGTACTATCCTACGGCTGCTCTTTCTACTCGACCTCTTGTCGATCTAAAACTTCAATCTTTGTAGCTGGAACTGGAAGTGCTTTCACTAAAGCTTTAGGTGAGTAACAACTTATGCAACTTGACCAATATAGCTCATAACACTCGGAAAGCTACTTGGAGTTGAATGAGACTTGGAGAAGTGACAAAGGGCAAACCTTTTAGAGACGAAATACTCGCCTAAAAGAGTGTGTCTAAATAAAATTACCCTAAGCAAAGCAAAAAATCTATAATCTAAATGCAACTCTGACATGCTTTCTGAGGAGATCTGACTGCTCATGAAAACATAGCATTTGAAGTAATTGCTGAGTAGAAGTATCTGTACTAAAACACCGAGCACATGCTGCCATCTTTTATGCTTATGAAGATTCTAGGCTCCACTTTGTTAACAGAATTTGAGAATCGGAATTCAAGAAGGGTTGCAGCAGCAAACTTCTCTTTCCTATTTTTTTATGCCTTTAAATGATACTAGTGTGACCACCTGCTGAATTGATGTGTTACTATGTAAATAAGAACATTTTTGCTTCTAACTTTCCTCCCTCTAATATCTGATTTCTCATCTCCACTCAGTTTACTACAGTTTACTGGATGAGAATGAAGTGTTCGTTCCATAAATTACAGTTCAGCTTTTATTTTTTTAACTTTTCCTTACAAGCTTCTTCATGTCTTAGTTTAAGTGTAAAAAACTGAAGTTTAATCTTCTGTCGATGGAGAAATGGATATTGTTTTGAGTCGCAAGTATCAAGAAAAGTGAGTTTCATTACCTCTCAGGAACTCATAGAAGAACTGGGGATATACTTTCTCTTATTTGACCGAGCTGGCTATGGAGAGAGTGATCCGAATCCAAAGCGATCAGTAAAGAGTGAAGCACTCGACATTGAAGAGCTTGCTGATCAGCTGCAGATAGGATCCAACTTTTATGTGATCGGTGTCTCAATGGGATCATATCCCATCTGGAGTTGCCTCAAATATATACCACACAGGTAAAATTAGATAAACTTTTAATTTGACAATATTCCTTCATAAATTTTTGTTCCTAGCTCATCGCAAATTTCTTTATGCAGACTAGCAGGTGTGTCCCTAATTGTACCAGTTGTTAACTATAGATGGCCTTCTCTTCCCAAAAGTCTGATAAGAGATGATTATAGGAGGAGACTTGTTCGGTTGTCTTTTTGGTTTTCAAAATATGCCCCTGGACTCTTGCAATGGTGGGTTACGCAGAAATGGCTTCCTTCAACTTCTGTCTTGGAGAAAAACCCAGTGTTCTTCAATGCACATGATATAGAAGTCTTGACGAAAATTCCAGGGTTCCCAATGCTAACTCAGGTAAAATTTCTCCCACATCAAGAAAAGTGGAACTTAGAGTTTCTGTTGATAAACTTGTAATAATGCCATCACTTTTGCGTGATTCACTCCATCTTATTCAATCAAGAAACAATCGAAAGAGGGATGGTTATGGTAGTGTTTACGTTTCCTTCTCCAGGACAGGTTGCAAAATAAAGAAGTCTTCGATACTCTCCGTGGTGATTTTATGGAGAGTTTTGGACGTTGGGACTTTGATCCAACTGATCTAAGCAATCCGTTCCCTCAAAATGAAGGTTCGGTTCACATTTGGCAAGGTTGTGAGGATAAGGTTGTGCCATTTCAGCTGCAAAGATTTATTTCCAAAAAACTACCCTGGATTCGGTATCATGAAGTTCCCGGAGGTGGACATCTAATTGTGCATTATTCTGGCTTATGTGAGGCTGTTTTGCGGGCACTTTTGCTTGGAGAAGAACCTCTTTCATTGGATCACATACATCCGTAACAGGACTTCAAAGTGCTTACATGATTCTTTGATCGTTGATAGTGTCGTTTCATGCAATTAGATTGACATTTATAAAAACACGTGGCATTTGAAAGGTTGAACTGAATATGATTCGTGCATTTGTTTCTGGTGATTTTGAGTTAGTATGCATGTACGATATCAGGATTTTAGTTAACTCATACAGTAGAGAGAATTTGCGTGTGACAAGGAGGAGAAAGAGTAAAAGATAAAGAAACTGTCAGCGAATTTGTTGCATTGTTATGGCGGAGTAGATGTATTTGCTTTCTGCTGAAACGTATAACTGTACCCGGGAAGTAAAGAGCAGCGCCCATTAATGTACAGGAAAAATATGGAGACACTAGTTGGAACGCTAAGCTCAACATATCCCTGGAAAGTTTGAGGTAGGATTTCATGAAGAAAGCAAACTTTCTATTTCTTAAAAGGTAAAAATCATTTTAATATATAAAATGATTAATTTAATCGTATTATCATACTTAATTTCTTTTTTTAATCTTCAATAATTAAGAAAATGTGGTGTCCCGCCTAGCTACAAGAGGTTTAAGAGAAATGTGATCTTCCCAACTTAGTTATCAAGTCTCTGACAGTACCATATGCATTGAGAATTCATCTCCAACGCTTCATACCATAACAATGTGCAGAGATGTTAGAAAGATGATTGATTAAGTGCTTTTGCAAACTCTTACATTAGATTAGGTAGTTCAGATTGTATGTCTGCTTTATGCAGCAAGTATGGGATGATCTTTTGTAATCTAGTTAATTATGAAAATCTGGAATTTGTAATCATTTTGTACTGTCGTATGACAACTTATATTATAAGTCTAAAATGAAATGAAACGAAACATGCTTCTTTTACACAATTCTCTTGTATATTGTTCTACTCTATACAATTCTTAACTTCTCTAAAATTTACATAGTATCAGAGCATTCATGATCTTATATGGGGCTTTTATGTTGTTTTAAATATACAGACGAAATAAGAAACACCAAAAAACCTCTCATAAACAGTTTTTCCAAAACACTTAACCATGGCCTCAATCCCTTATGGACTTTTACCACCAGTGTTTAATGAATCAAATTACCAAATCTAGGCTGTTAAAATGAAGACATACCTAAGCTCATTTGATCTTTGGGAGTATGTCAAAGGTATAGAAGTTCATCTCTTCCTAACAATCCAACTGTAAATCAGATCAAGCACCATTCAGAAGAAACTGCAAAAAAATATCGTGCACTGTCTTGTATCCATTTAGTAGTGGATGATGTAATTTTCACAAGAATGATGGCTTGTGAGTCAACCAAAAAAACCTGAGATCGTTTGAAGCAGGAATTCCAAGGTAGTGATAAGACAAGACAGATGCAGATCTTGAAATTGAGAAAAGAATTCGAAATGCATAGGATGAAGGAGGCTGACAAAATCAAAGATTATATGGATCAGATTATGAAGACAGTAAACCAGATAAGGCTGCTTGGAGAACAGGTGGAGGAGAAAAGAATTGTGAAGAAGATAATGATTACACTTCCAGAAAGATTTGAGTCAAAAATATCTTCTCTAGAAGATAATTGGGATATGGCCACAATCACTGTCACTGAGCTAGCAAAAGCTCTTCAAGCAGTGGAACAAAGGCAAGTATTTAGGAAAGAGGAGAGTACAGGCGAGACTGCCTATGCAGCAGCTTGAAAGTTCAAGTCTGGTGGCCCAAGGAAGCAGTGGAAAGAAAACAAAGGGAAAGAGAAGGTTAATGTAACACCCCAACTCCCGCCGGACCCGAACCCGATATCGATAGTGATACCCGGATCCGTGCCCCGCGAAGGTGG
>JAOQML010000008.1:8541699-8561549 GCA_027568935.1 Erythroxylum urbanii
CGGGATAATTGTCATGAACGAATGTACACTAAGTTCTGATATGCACATATCTCACTATTCACAACTGCATGAGCATGAAGTGTGGCAATTTACCACACCTGGACCCGTTTCTTTGGTCCGACCCGTTCTCTGGAAACGGGATGTTACAGTTAATCAACAAAACAATAAGAGGAAGTCCAAGAGAAATAAGTTCCCACCTTGCTCCTATTATGAAAAAACCAACCATTCAGAAAAAATTTGCTGGTACAAATCTAGAGTACAATGCAGGTCTTGCAAGCAATTCGGACATATAGAGAAGGTGTGCAAAGGGAAAGCAACAAAGCTAGCACAAGCTTAGCAAGCTCAAGTGTCTGAAGCTAAAGCTAAAAATGATCACAAGGAAGAATTATTTGCAATAGTTAAAGAAGTCTTTGCTGCAGAACATGATTCAAACATGTGGCTTGTAAACAGTGGATGTACAAATCACATGACTGCAAAGTTGGAAATCTTCAAGGATGTAGATGGAACTTATACATGCAATGTTCGGTTAGGAGATGGCAGACTTGTAGATGCAGTTGGGAAAGGTACTATTTTTGTCCACACTTCCTCTAGCATTAAGTTTATTTCAGATGTTCTATATGTGCCTGAAATAGATATAAGTTTGCTTAGTGTTGGATAGTTGCTTGAGAAAAACTATTCACTAGTTTTTGAAAACAAAACCTACATTATCAAGGATCCTGCAGGAAGTGAAATCCTGACAGTAAACATGAAGAAAAGAATTTTCCCTTTTGAATGGAAAAAAATAGAAGCTGAAGCACGCATGAGTGTCCAAGATGAGACTTGCTTGTGGCACAGGAGGTTAGGCCACATTAGTTTTGTTTCACTTAAACTATTGAAAGATAGAGAACTGGTGAAAGATTTGAGTTCAGTAAATTATTTTTCTGGGGTGTGTGCTATCTCTCAATTGGGAAAATTGAGCAGAAGTTCATTTCTTGTAAATCGAGCCACAAGAGCAAGTGAGAAGCTTCAGTTGATTCACAGTGATGTGTGTGGACCAATGAGCATTCCAACAATAAATGGAAGCAGGTATTTCTTGCTATTTATAGATGATCTTTCAAGATTCTGCTGGGTGTATTTCTTGAAGCAAAAATCCGAAGTGTTGGAAACCTTCAAGAAATTCAAGATTGCTGCAAAAAATTAATGTGGATTGTCTATTAAGATACTTGGATCCGATAATGAGACTAAGGATACATCCAATGCATTCAAAGAATTTCTCAAGAATGCAAGAATTCATCATCAATTGACTGTTCCATATACTCCACAGCAAAATGGAGTTAGTGAGAAAAAAAACAGATCCATCTTGAATATGGCAAGATGTCTGTTGTTAGAGAAAAGTTTACCTAAAGTTTTAAGGGCCGAAGCAGTAAGTGCAACTTTATATCTTCAAAATCGACTTCTTACAAAAGCTATTAAAGAGAATACTCCATATGAAGCCTAGTTTGGAGTCAAACCTTCTGTTACTCACCTTAAATTATTTGGAAGTGTGTGCTATGCTTATGTTCCTGAAATAAGGAGGGACAAACTTGATCAGAGAGTAGAACCTAGTATTCTTGTAGGATACATCAGTGCATCAAAAACTTACAAAATATTAGATCCTGTCACTCAAAAAATTCAAGTGTGCAGATAGTAAAATTTGATGAAGAAGGTTTATGGGATTGGAAAGCAAAGACTGTGACATCTTCATCTACATCACCTATTGGTGAAACAACTTAGGAGCAGCAAGTAGTTGATGGAAATGATTCAGATGATGATTTTGCAGTAAGAGGCACACGTTCAATTAAGGATGTGTATAACAGATGCAATGTGGCAATTCTGGAACTCGAAGGAGTGTATGAAGCCATGAAATCTTCATAATGGAAGGCAATAATGGAGGAGGAGTTGAGTATGATTAATAAGAATCATACCTGGTTGTTGGTTCCCATACCTGCAATAAAGAGATTATTGGACTGAAATGAATTTTTAAACTTAAGCTCAATACTAATGAGTTAATCAACAAATTCAAGGCTCGATTATTTGTTAGAGGTTATGCTCAAAAGCAGGGAATATATTTCAATGAAACCTTTGCCCCTATGGCTAGGTTTGACACAATCCGAATGTTGTTGGCTATTGCTACACAAGTTGGATGGCAAGTTTTCCAACTTGATGAGACATTTGCCTTCCTAAATGGATTTCTCGAAGAAGAGATCTTTATAGAGCTACCTGAAGGTTTTGAAGATGGTACTGATAAAGTATTTTTACTAAAAAAATCCTTGTATGGCCTTAAGCAAGCTCCAAGAGCTTGGTATGCTCGGATTGATGAGTATCTGCTGAAACTGGGATTTGAAAGGAGCTACAATGAAGCTACATTGTATCTAAAACGTACTGAAATGGAGTTGTTGATTGTCTCCATCTATGTGGATGATCTGCTGATGACAGGTAAAAATCAAGTAGTAATCGTGAAATTCAAATTTGAGATGGAGAAGGAGTTTGAAATTAATGGCTCGGGGAGTATGTCATATTTTCTGAGAATTGAAGTAATACAAAATTCAAGTGGCATCTTCATATCTCAGCAGAAATATGCACAAACACTACTGAAAAGATTTAACCTTAGAAAATTCAAAGCTGTGCGCACTCCAGGAGTTCAAGGGAATAAACTCTCACTGAAGGATGGCTCAAAATTGATTGATACAACATTGTATCGAAGTATTGTCGGATCTTTTCTATATCTGTCAATTACAAGGCTAGTCATTATGTTTGCTATAAGTTTGCTGTCAAGGTTCATGTCTTCTCCATCTGAACTACATTTCAAAGCAGTTAAAAAAGTCTTGAGATATGTGTAGGGGACTTGCAGCTATTGTTTGCTTTATAAGAAAACATATGCTGTCAAATTGGTTGGATTTTCGGACAGTAATTAGGCTGGTTCACAGGAAGACATAAAGAGTACATCAGGTTATTATTTTACACTTGGCTCAGCCATTATTTTTTGGTGCACAAAGAAGCAGGCTAGAGTTGCTCAATCCACAGCTGAAGCAGAATGCTATAAATCAGTGCATCTAGTTGAGGAAAATGTTAAAGGATTTAAAGCAATGCCACTGAAATTTTCTGTGATAACAAATCAGCTGGTAATGGTGAAGAACCATGTGTTCCATGGGAGAACCAAGCACATAAAGATTAGATACCATGCTATTCGAGAGGCAAAAAAGAAAAAGAAGTTCAACTTGTTCATTGTGGTGCAGATGATCAAATTGTTGATATCTTCACCAAATCACTTTAGAAGTCAAATTTTGAAGGATTTAGAGAGAAACTTGGAATTTGTCCAAGCACTTGCATCAAAGAGGAGTGTTAGAAAGATGATTGATTGAGTGCTTTTGCAAACTCTTAGATTGAATTAGGTAGTTCAGATTGTATGTCTGCTTTATGCACAAAGTATGGGATGATCTTTTGTAATCTAGTTAGTTATGAAAATCTAGGATTTGTAATCATTTTGTATTGTCTTATGACATCTTATATTGTAAGTCTGAAATGAAATAAAACATGCTTCCTTTACACAATTCTCTTGTACATTGCTCTGCTCTATACAATTCTCATCTTCTCTAAAATTTACAAGAGCCGATTTGAAGGGATCACCTGAAAAGTTCTTACATGAAAAAGAATTAGAGAGAAAAGTAGTATTGTTATTGGAAAAGGAAGTACTAATTTAATGGACGATCATTCTAATAGCTGCAGCTTTCTACTTAATAGAACTGATATTGCAAATCATCATAGAGTCAGGAGAATGTTGTAGAATTTGTGAAAGCTCTTATCTGCAGATGTTCAGATAAGTCCTAGTACTCGGAAAAAAAAGAAAGAAAGAAAAACATTGAGAATAACTGGATGATTTTTTTTATATACCTATAGAGATTCGTTTGTCAAAAGCATCCCAACATTGAGAATAAACTTCCAAATGGGATGCAGTCTAATTAATCATCCAACTAGGCATTGTGTATTTGACAGATATCACAACAGTTACTTATCTGTTTCAAATAGACAGAACGATTAACGTTGCGAAGTTACAAGCTGAGAAGTGATCAAACAAACAAAAGTATTATTCCTCATCGTACAAACATTACAAAAAACTAGAATGTCTCTCAGGCGTTTTGTAAACTGTGACACGCAGAAGACAATTTTGACATTTGCACAACGAAACGTGTTCACACAAGGAAATGTATAAGTGGGCATAGGATGACGAGAAAAGAATAGAGAAGCCCTCAGATCAATGTATGATCGGAGCTTCGACAAGGACGATGTCTTAATATTTCGAGTAATAACACAACAGCTGAAAGAGTAATAAAACCATAGAATCTTACCCAGGAGAGTCCGTATGATCCAATCTTGGTCATTACCTATTGGAGTGACACCCTACTAAGACTAAGGCCTTTCCGGGGAGCTGAGACATTGAGACAGAATCGGTGGAGTAGGTTTCAGGGACATTTAGTTGGTATTTGAGTAGGATAAGTCAACGGAATTTATTAGTATGATAGGCATGAGTAGTCATCCATGATCCATTGGCATAATTAATTTTAGAAGATAACATGTAGATGTGACGGTGGGATACATACGACTACAGATATTCATTTATACTTACGACAGTAGTATCGAGGAGTATGCTCCAGAAAAACGACAGGTGAGGGAAAAAAGGTAACAGTAACAATGTAGACAATGGTAAAAAGAAAAGAAGAGTATCGGTTGTTTTCTCTTTGTTTCCGGCAGAACTTGAACAGCAAGTGGCACAAACGTGTCACAAAAACCGAACAGGAAGTGGGGACCTCTTAATGACATGGTTTCAAAGCTTTCCCTATGGCAGTTACACTCTCTACAGTATCCCTATTCAATTTTATAGCTGTTCTATGTATGACCTTTCCTCTTCACTTGTCTTCTACCATTTTCTTGCTTTTTTGCTTTCTTTTCTTCAGATATCAATGATGCATGACTTCTAGTTGCTGATTCTGAATACTCTCTCATAAGCACTCCCGTGGTGATCATTTTCTGTTTCAGGTATCAATTCTTTTCCTACTCCCTTTCCTTTCTGGGTTTGCTTTCCTTTTTTTGGCAATTCATCACTGTAGTCTGTAGACTGTAAATGGCCAATGCCTGTAAGTACATCTTTTTCACAGACCACAATCTTTGATTGTCCTCAGGTAATGAACATGCATGTCTCCATTAATGTGTTAAAATAGCTTTAATTAAATCGAGCAACATTTCACATAAATATATACCAAAAAAACAAAAAGAGATTATTAGAAAAGCAGATCGATTTTTAGTTCTGGGTTATGTTCTGTTCTATTGACTGTAACGACCGTATCTATAGAGTAAGATGTTAGATATTCCATGCGTGCAAGTTGTTCCAGTTCAGTTTAAATCATTTCCCTTTCTGTGTTCCTCAACCAAATTTCGAATCATCTTCTTAACCTGTCAATTCGAGTTTGCACAAGTTCCTGGCGTTTCACCCCCTTTTATTGTTTCTTCCCTAAGGCCTTAAATGTAGTGGGTCTGCATTATCTTCTTCCTGTGATGGGGTTCGAACCTCAGTCATTTCCCTGTTATTAACGCAGTAGTTTCGAAGTATGTTGCGAATCCAGACTATCCAGTTTGAGCGAGTATTGACAAATCGGTTAATGAGTCGTAAAGTAGTAAAGGAATAGCACCGACTGGGTCGCCATATGGCATTGGCAGATGGAGGCAAATAGAAATTTTACGTCTCATCTGGCCACAGCCAGAGAAGGAAAATTTCTTTATTCCTATTAAAAGATAAGAAAATTGCTAATATATTTTTTAAAAATAAATCTTCTTAGTGAATTTTGTGAATAACAATAATCTGTCTTGTTGATGTGAAATTATAAATTTGTTCGGGCCGATCCATACAGTCTTAATGATGGATTGTTGCAGTACTAAAAATAATTCGTACTAATTTGTATAATGATTGTTAAGCTCCGGTACTGCCCTCAAATCTTTTGTCTCATTTTTCATGTACCTACCTTGTTCTATTTAATCTCAACTATTTATTTATGTGGATGAAAAATAGGACAGAGGATCACTTCCCCTGGTATTGCTATTTTTTAAAAGTAAGTCCCTATAAAATTTGATATTTAGTCAAATTTGTTGTGTTTTAAAATTTTACATTTTGTTAATTATTAGCCTATAATTCTAATCAAATATAAGGAACTAAAATTAATTACCAGTGACAACTGTATAACAATACAACAATATATTCTAAAATTGTAAAAACATCATACAATGGAAATTTAGAAAAAATATTTAAAGAAAATGTAACAACCTTTATGACTTGAACGACATTAACTTTGATTCTTAGTTTACTCCACCTTAAAATAAAAGTTATCTTAAGTATACAATTTACCACTACCTTTTGGGTATCGTATCACCTTGATCAACTTCTCTAATTCTCACAGTAGGACGAAAAATCCAGGGCCTGTTATTTGCTGCACAATGGTACTTCTTGAATCTGAAAATATTGTCTATGGGGGTGACGACCTGGTAACAACACAACAACAACAACAAGCGCACCAACTACATCAACAAGCAGCAGAGCTAAATCACGACATGAATCAGCAGAACTCTATCTTGTCACTCACCCTCAATGAAATCCAGCTAAAGAGAGGGAAGAGTGTAGGCTCCATGAACATGGACGAATTTCTTGCTAACTTGTGGAGTGGTGATGAGAGTCAGGTCTTGTCTCACATCAACTTAAACGAGTCCACCCAGAATTTCAGAACTGTAGTGAATCAAACTCCACTACTCCGACAAGGTTCTTTTTCTATTCCTAGTCCACTTTGCAAGAAAACTGTGGACGAGGTGTGGTATGAGATCCAAAGGGAACAACCATATGATCAGAAGCCAGACAACGTTGGTGCACATCGTCATCCTCTTGACAGCCAAGCTACACTTGGAGAGATAACACTTGAAGATTTCCTGATAAAAGCTGGTGTAGTTCATGAAGTAACTTCGCAGGTAAAAGCATTGTCATCCGCGCAGAACGCGAACTCATGTATAGAAGTCAACTTCGGGCTGGGGCTTGGAGGGTTCTCTATCACAACTACTCATCATCAGAATGTGGGAACCAATATGTTGGCAGCTGGAAATGGTTTCAATTCATACCATATGTTTCCACAAGGTCAAGGTTATGGAGGGGAAGCAGCACCAAGTAATGGTAAAGATGAGAAGGGTGAATGCCTTGTGGAATTGGGTGCACAACAAATTAAAAAGAAGATAGTGGATGGTCCGCCGGAGGTGTTAGTGGAACGAAGACAACGTAGGATGATAAAGAACAGAGAATCAGCTGCTCGATCTCGAGCAAGGAAACAGGTTTTACTTGCTAATCCTATCACATTCTTCTTTTTTTAAGCTCACATGTGTTGAGTATGATTTGAAAATTGTATATAATTTAAGTTTTGCATAGTCTCCTTTTTCAGTACCCGAAAGTATTCCTGATGTCTGATTCTAGTGATTCTCATTAGTAATGTAATTTGCTGCTCCATTCATCTTCATTGTTTATCTTGGTTATGACTAAAGCTCTTGTATTGAAGGCATACACGGTGGAGTTGGAGCTCGAGTTGAATCAACTTAGAGACGAGAATGCCAAGTTAAAACAGATTGTGGTAAAGACTTTCTTGCTTCCATTGTTGAATCACTTGAGATCAGAATAAAAGCTTTTCTGATTTATTAATTCTTAGAGCAATGGACGCTAATGAATTTTTTTCTTAAACACATTTTGAAACAGGAGGAAATAGAGCAAAAAAGAAAGGAAGAGGTAATTACCTTGGCACTTCTGCACTGCAATTTTTATAATTTAGAAGAATCACTGTACGGAACGTATTTAACTACAACATCTTGTTCATGGTTGCTCCTACTAGCAAAGCAGCACAAATTTTCTTTTATTTCTACGATGAACTGCTACATATTTATGTTTACCAACAGGTTGCCAAGAGGAAGCAATCAACAACATTGCCACAACAGAAACCAGATAAAGTGAAGACCCTGAGGAGGACAACAAGCCTGGCTTGGTAAATGAGAGAGAAAATGTTTTTGCTATTGTGTAACAGTATCTGTGTATAATCACACTGTAGTCCAAGCTTTAATTTACTGCTGGGAATAGAGTGTGACAATAATAATAATAAATAAATAAAATACGAGACAAAAAGCTATGCATGGGTAGGGTCTTACTGTTTAATGACTGTGTCGAAACGATCACTTACTAGTTTCAATATGTCCGCTTCACTTTACAAAAATAACGTGGGAGCACAGTAAGCAAGGCAGCATGCTATTAGAGGACCTTACTATTTTTCGTGTGAATAAATGAGAGATCTTCATTACTAAATCTTATGGTTTAGTTTTAATTAAATATTTCATTTACATGGAAAAGGCAAGTGGAAAATCAGGTTAATTATCGATAGGCATTCGGGTAAAAATAAAATATTATTAACGGGTACAAAATAATTCAATTTTTGGCTGTGAGATAATTGTTACTTTCTAAATGACCTGATTTGATATTTTCAGTTTTATTATATGTTTTAATGAAATTATGATTTTAAAAATAATCAAAATATATCGAAAGAATATCTTATCGGCCTTTTTTTTTTGACTATTTCAAATAATTATTAAATATATTTAGTAATTAGTTAGTTGAACTCAATCAGTTAATTGTTTAAAAGCTGCTCAATAAGAGAATTTTTGTATTAATTGATGAAAAATTATGCTTTAATGACTATTGTGCCCTCACTCTTTTCTTTATAGTCTTTTGATATCTTAATGTTGGAAACAATAATGAAAGAGACCCATTAAATGTTGGGTCACTGTCACGATAAAAAGTTAAGGGGGCTATTCCACATCAGAAGTTGACGTCTAAAGTTAAGGATTTTTTTGTCTTTATTCTTTAACTTTTCCAATTATATAGAATAATATTGTTAGGCAAAAATTTTCTTTCTTGACAATAATAGTAGTCTCTTTTATTTATAATTAATAATATATGCTTCTTACCTACCTTGTGTAATATTTGTTAAAGCAACTTAGTCACGTACATAAATCTTCTATTTGTTCCTAAAATTAACCATATCAAACTTTAGATGTACACAGTGCGTTGTTATTGAAAAAATCATCATGATTTGCGTTTCCTTTATATGTTAGTTGTTTGTGAAAAAAAGATAATAAAAATATACATTTTTTTAAATATGTAATATTGTTTTGTGTATTATTATGGTATAATATTTATATTCTTATAAATTTTTTTAAAAATTATATCTTCATAAATCATTTTATACAAACACTTAATAATAAACAATTAATTTCATAAAATATTTTTAATAAACAATTAATATTATCTACCGATCAAATTAACTATATTAATCCACCCTCCGTTCGGTGCTCATAAATACAACTAAAAGTTAATGCTATTTACTGATAGGCCTCTTTCAAATGGGATGAATCACTACGCGAAGAAGAAAAAGAAAGAGATGAATGTGCACTCCCATTTTTATACTTTACTACCAACCTCAACGTAACAACATATTATAAATGTATACTTATATACTTTATACGGTATATTATTATTATGTACATATTATAAATGTATACTTATATACTTTATACTGTATATTATTATTATGTAGTATCTTTTTCTTTTTTAAATCCATCTCTCTCTGTGTCCAAAGTCTAAACCCTTTCGCTCGTGGTGATCCCCATCTCTGGAGCTTCAGGGTCTGATCATCTGGGCTTGAGCTTATTTAATTCATGGTAACTTCTCAATTCCCTCCCCTGCTTTCACTTTCTGTCGATTTAATTTCTCTTTTGCCTTTTCATATCTCGCACTAACCTAGGATTTGTTCAGGTGCTTCTTCTAAATAGTTTACTTTTGCTTATATTTCGCCAATTTTATTGATGTATTCGTTCACCTTTAGTTTTCCCTCAATTGATTTCTCTGGGTGTTCAAGAAAGCATAGGGTTTTTGGAATTGTTCTCTTTTTGTTTTAGGAGGCAGTTGGAATTAAATCAGCTAACTAAACCGGGCTAGATGAGGTTCTTATGCTTTGTTTTCAATAGTTATTTGCAGAAGTGTATAAACCCTTTTCAATGACATTCTTAATTTTTGTTATATCAGGTTTGGGAGCTTCAAAGAGGGGATTGAGAGCAAAATTGCCTAAATAGTTTAAGCCGGCTGAGGCGGCAGTATGTCATCTGAGAGGCCAACTTTACCTCAGTGCTTGCCATTGGAGCAGATTACGTTAACTAGTCAGAAATATACACGATCTGGGGAGGTTAGGAGGGTTTTGGGATTTCCTCTTGGTAGTGCAGCTGAGGACCATCATTTTGGAGCAGGACATTCCAAGTCTTCTACTCCAATAGCAACAGAGGAGCTAAAGCACTTCAAAGAAAGTGTGCAAGATACTTCTAGAAAGGCCAGGTGAAATTCTTATTAGATGGTTTTGATTTTTTGTTTGTGTTATGGCTCTTATATTGTTTTCTTTTAATTGAAATTATATATGTGAGCATTATGGTTAATGTAAATTCTGGAAAACAGTATTAAAACCCTTATATTTAGGCTTTTGCCTTAATATCTAGTAATAGGTTGTCTATTTCCCATATTCTGGAGTTTCAGATGGGAATACAATGATGAAATAACTTTTTTCCCTGATGGTTGTCTCAATTTCTCCAAATGTCTTTGCACCTCAACTTTACCCAATGTTTGTCGATACCTTGCATCACTGATGGGTTACTTTTCATGTTATCAAAATGCTTTCACACATGCAGAAAGCCATGTCTTAGTGTAGATTTTATAACTAAAGACTCTATGTTCTATACATTTTTGCTAAAGTATTTGCAATTCCTTCTACTATTACCTATGCTATAAACATAAGTGATGTCCTTCTTGTAGGTATCGAGCAAAAATGTTGCACGACTCCTTATTCAAGTTGGAAAAGTATAGGGAGTCATTGAGCTCGAAGAAGCAGCGAAGAAGTGATTTATCATTGGTTGAGAAGGCTAATGGTTTAAATGTTCCAAAGGCAGGGGGTCAAATTTATAGAAGCTCTCATGGATTTATGACCCAAAGATTGGATGACAAGGCCAAGAGTGTTAACTTACATAAACGCACGCTGGTAATTGTTGTTGGCCTTGTGGATAATTATCATTTATATCTGATTTAACAATATCTATTATAATCTTCTATTGTTTCTTGATTCAAATGATGCAAAATTTGATGCTAGCATTATTTGTTTTGGGGGACCTAATTGTGATTGTTGTATCTTTGTGCTTTTCAGTGTCGTATTAGATATCTTATTTTAGGATAAATTCAATGAGAGTCCTTGAATATGGGGTTGTCTTTTTCGTGGGAAAAAAGTTAGAATTGCAACAAATGGTTATTGAACTTTGAAATGTGCACTAATGTTACTACTTTAGCTGGTTATGCCTATTTTTATTATGAAAATAGAGAAAAAGATGGCACCTTTAGCAAAATTGACATGACACTAATCTTTTTCTGATGAATCGATTGAAACTAATATTTTACCATCATAATGAATTGACAAAGTTAGGAAAAGTAATGCAATGGATGCATATTCCTTAGTCTAATGAACGAGCTTTTACAATTTGAACTTAATTGATCTAATCCTTGCTACAAATAAAAATACCCCCAAGTGTAAAATCTGCAGTACTTTTTCTGGCCATTGTGTATAAGGACAAAGTTTTTCCTTTCGTTTGCAATTCAAAATTCTATAAATTCCTCCTCACTCTTCTTTTGTTTTTTTGCCCCCCTTCTAATAAAAAATGTCAATGTGGGCTACAACTATGTTAGTCCTAGATGAGTCTAATAGTTAATCATGGAACCAGATATTTGATTCTAAATCCAGTACCTAGTTTCTTCTGGTGCCTTGGGTGTTGGCTTATCTTCCTAGTTTGATGATTTCTGTCTTTCATATCTTTTCCACATAATTTGAGTTTGTCATATTTCTGTTTATGTTTCCAGGCAGAAGACAGGCCTGCTGTTGTCTCAAGGCAGCAGATGCTTCTGGAAAAGAGTGGAGATACCCTCCAGGATAATGTTGGGCCAGGTTGTCTTGAAGGGAAGATCCGCCGATTTCCTAGTGGAGGTGAAGGATGGGAAACCAAGAATAAAAAGAAGCGATCAGTTGGAATCATGGGTACCAGAGCTACAAATGGTGAGCAAGATCTAAAGCGAGCCATGCATCCAAAGATGGGTGCTGCTTCTAAGTTGCGATCCTCTGATGCCCAGGGCCTCAGGTAACTTAATTTAATAGCCATGGAATTACTGATTGTTTTGTGGTTTTGCTACTTTAGCCTGATGTGACTTTTTCGCCATTTAATCTGATACTAACTCTAGTGATTTTGTTCCTTAAAATATTATGTATTAAGAGTAGCTTAAGAAATACTAATGGGATTTATTACTCATGCTTTTGTGGATGGTACTAAGACTCATGCACATCCTGTGACTTGTATAGGTCAACAGTTTAAATTGTTATGCTATTTTGAGATGTCAGGTGCAAGTACAAAGATAATACATACATTAGTATTTTAGGTATTGGGTGCAATATGAAGATAATAGAACAAATTATCTACATTATGTTATTATTTGCGCATGAATAGTATGTCTAAGACATGTGATGAGTGTTTGAAGCCTGCAGATAATACATATATTAGCATTTGAGGTATTGGGTGCAATATGAAGATAATAGAACAAATTATGTTCATTATGTTATTATTTGCACACGAATAGTGTGTCTAAGACATGTGATGAGTGTTTGAAGAAATATGAAGGCTCATTTTGGGCAACCTTGTTTAAATTGACAAAAATTGCAATAAGCTAGGGTTCTTGCCCCTCTTTGATGAGTTTATTTGTTTATGGTATGTGCTGTAGATTGAAATCTTCCCCTGGAGTAGGTGGAATCAACAAGTTGGTTGTTTCTTCAGATCCTAGTAAGTCTAGCATCGGTACAATACTCAAGAATGATATGGATAATGGACCTCATGGTGACTCCATGGCTCTTTTAGAACAAAGGAATTTCACAAAAGGAAGCAATAAGTATGTGTTTTCATATTGAAATGTTAATATTGCAAATTTAGCATTCATTTAATCAGTTGATTTTGATGCATTGAGTTGCAGCTAGGGATTTAACAGTTTATTGCATGCATTCAAATTTAACTAATTAGTGATTGTTGATTAGTCTCTAATACTCTCTCAGGCCAAATGTTCACGAGGATGAGCTAGTGGATAGTCCTAATAATGTGGTGAAAAGAAAAGTTTCTCGTTTATCACGAACAGGATCCATAATAATGCTAGAATCATCTGTCAAAGGTCACCCCTAATCTACACCTTTTCAAAGTTTGGAACTACAAACTAGTGAGCAAAATCCTGCTGCCATTTTTAGTGGATATTCAAAAGTGTAACCTTTCTGCAGGTTCGTCACATGCCACAGCTCAGTGTGTGGGTCAAAGATCTTTTAAGAATTCACGTACAAGGAGAGTAAATATGGTTGCTCCAGTCTCAAGACAAGTTGAAGGTCAGATTTCGTTTCCAGGAGCTCCAGTTTCTGATTTTAGTGGTAGAACTTCCAATGGGGCCAATGGGACACTAGATACTGGCAGTGTAGATAATAATGCTCCAAAGGTGAAGAGGGAACTTGATGCTGCTCCGTCTCTGTTTGGGTTGTTTGAAAGTGAAGAATCAGGTCCTGGAGAAAATAAAATGAGAACAAGGGAACCATATAGTGGTGAAGTTGCACCGACTACATCCGAGAATTCTGGGGCCTTTCTTTTGCATGCTAAGAAAAACAAAGTACCTAATAATGAGATTGTAGATGGTGTGCAAAGACGAGGGAGGACTGGTAGGCGTTCTTCTTCAGTAAGGCCATTTACTCCTTCGCTGAGGGAAAAGTTAGAGAATGTGCCAACAATAAAGCCACTGACAAGTGTGAAGCCTGAGACTGAAAGGAACAAAAGGTGTCTTCCCCTAATCCAATACAATTCCAACTCACACTCTCAGATTTCAAAACCACTGGTTAATTGATCTAAGTTTAGGTGTATTTCCTTTTATCATATTTCATATATTGATGTGCATTTGCTTTATTTGCATTAGCAGAAATGGACGGTTACCTTCCAAAAAGTTGAAAGATAGGAAGGCTGTGTCTAATGTTGGCCAAATACTGAGTGGCAGTTCCTTAGATTTCGCAGGTATTATTTATGTATTACTTTAGATTTAGATCAGATTCGAAGCATGCTTGTATTATGGTGATGAAATGAAACCCTGTTGAAGTTCGTAGAGGTCATAGGTTTCCAATGATGGTTCATGCAAGGTGTAGCATTGATTTGGAGTTTTCTTTCAAATTTGTGTTAGGAAAATGTTTTTGCTGAAACTGCTTTGCTATCAAGCATTTCATATCTTAAGGCTTTGTCACCTCTATACAATTAAATCAGCATATTCACTGTTTAATAAGCTTAAATGTATCAAAAACTTTGATCGAATCACAGCGTTTCAATTCATATACAGGTGCATCTGATGATGATCGGGAAGAATTGATTGCAGCTGCCAGGTCGGCTCATAATGCTAGCAGTACGTGTTCTAACCATTTCTTTCAACTTCTAAAACTTTCACATATATTAGCAGTTATGTATAGTTAGCCTAATATATGCTTGCATGTGATATAATCTTCAACTGTAGAACTTGCCTGTTCTGGTCCTTTTTGGAACAAAGTGGAGTCTATTTTTACCAATGTCAGCTCGGAGGAGATTTCCTTTCTGAAACGACAGGTAATAAGTCGTGGAGGCATTAAGCAAATAAAGTGGTGATTCGTTAACAGTCTTGATTAGACTCTTACAAATTTCTTTTCTTTCTTTTTGTTTGTTGTTGAATCAGTTATGTCTTGCAGAAGAGCTTGATGGTTGTTTGTGTCACATGCATGGCACTGGATACAATGTTCCGGTACTGGATTTGTCTCTCATTTTGTTTTTCATGCCTGTATTTCCTTGTTAGAGGGAAAAAAAATGTTTGGACTTCAATTATTTTAAAAATTTTGCATTTTGGCTGCTAAATTTTGTGTTCATTTCTTAAACTTTAGTGCACTACTTTGAATCATGGCAGAAGAATTTTTTTATGGAGTTAAGCAATATAAAAGCTTTTCTATCATTCTGGATTTTCTTTTCCCAGGCTACTGTTGAGCATGATGAATTACTTAATTATACTGGTGAAAGGCAAGGACATGAGTCCTATAAGCAACTGGTTAAGGTATCTTCTATATCTGGAGGAAATAATACTGGAACTTTGGACAAGTTTACCCCGTTATACCAAAGAGTTCTGTCCGCGCTGATTGAAGATGATGACAGTGAAGAATTTTACACCCATGATGAGGGGAAAAGTATTTATCTACACTATGCCAGTGATGATTCGTATTGTGGTTCATGCAATCTGATTGATGTTGAATCCAAAGATAGGGACAAAATTGATTCTGAAGTAGAGTCAGAACTGGATTTTGTTACCCAGAGAAGTCATTTGTTGGATAGACTTTCATGTGATAAGAGTTGTACATCTAATAAAATATGGAAACCAAGCATCTCCAATTCAACACATTCTAGTGAATTGGGGTCAGTAGATGATGATTTGTCCCATTCAGATATTGGACATGCCAATGAAATTCGTACTAATGTAATGGTTTTGCTGGACACAACGGAATCAGTTGTCTCTGGCGTTTCTCGTGGTCACCAATATCAGCAGATGTCTCTTGATGATAGGCTTGCACTTGAGCTACAGAGTATCGGTTTATTTCCAGAGACACTGGTAGGCTCTTTTGTCAGATGTTGCTTTCTTCTGATATTACACTTTGGTTGCAGTTGGTACTATGACTTATTTGGATCTATTTCTTTTTACAGCCTGATCTAGCTGAGGGAGAAATGATTAGTCAAGATATGCTTGAACTTGAAGAAGGGTTGTTCCAGCAGGTTTTTCCTTTCTCTCAAGATATTAAACTTGAGTTAAACTGGCTTTTGTACAGTTTTTCAATAGTTAATTTCCCACGAATAATTTTTTGTAATGCTCTATGTTTTGAATTTTTAACTCTTGTATTTATTTCATTCCTTACTGTCATACTAATTATGAAACCTATCAATCCACAGATAGGGAGGAAGAGAAAGAAATTAGGAAAAATCGATAAAGATGTTCAGAACGGGAAAGAGGATGAGAAAAGGTTTGTCTTTGCAGTTTGATGACTTGTATAGTTCAAATTTTGATCTGGAATTAAAGTATGAATATGATTTTGCAGGAGCATTCAACAGATCGCCATGGACCAACTAGTTGAGATAGCTTACAGGAAACGAATGGTAATTGTTTGGAGTCACACTCTTATGTTTTTATCTTTTTAAATTCTATGCACAATACAAATAATGAACTTGAAGCTTGCAATTACCTTACGAGGGAGTCTTTGATTGAGGTATGTAGGAATCTGTTCTCTCTTGGAAAAGAATTTGACAGAAAAATCCTTGTTTTTGCTCAAATTTAAAACAGAAATCGCAGTTATTCTAGTCAATAGGACCTGAGCTCTAGATTTCACTTGTTTAGTTTGGACCCTTAAACTTGATGGTGAAAAAACCTTAAAAAGCTAATACTACTACAACTAAATCCCCATAATATAAGGGAAAAAGAAACACACAAAAATGTTGTAGCAGAGTAGATATCTATCCTCATCGGTTTCTGCACGGACTTGTGGCTCCTCTGCTCTGTAAATGAAAAAGAGAAGATGATTTAAGAAATTAACAGTTGTGGGTAAAGAAGGCATTGTGTGAACCTGCCATACGAACTTTATGGGGTTCTTTTCTACCGTTGAATTTGGAAGGTTGATACATTTGTATTGGACAGTAAAGTACTGGGTACTCGTTATGTTTGGAATTAATGATAATAGTTTCCTCCACTGGACTCGTTGAATTTCATGTTCATTAATCTATACAGGCTTGCACAGCAAATAGTACCTCAAAAGGGGCAATTCGCAAGGTCTCTAAACAAGCTGCATTGGCCTTTGTTCAACGTACTCTTGGTAGATGTAAAAAATTTGAAGACACAGGAGACAGCTGCTTCAGTGAGCCTAAACTACAGGAGATACTCTTCTCTAGGCCTCCATGCTGCATGGAAGCCAAATCTGCTGATTGTGTTGGGTCAGGAACTGCTAGTAACACATGCAATGACATTCGTGATCATCACACTGAGGCAGGAGGATCAGGTATCGATTTGATATTGACATTGTCACCTGTTCATGCTAGAAATTATTCACCCTGGTGGTATGTTTCCTCAAGTTGGAATGTCAGTATGAAACAATATTGTTCACGACTTACTTCTTGTAACACTTGCTGACCAAACTTAAAAAGGGTCCAAAAGAAAAGGAAAACAAAAAGAAAAAAGCTTACATATGTTACCATCGTGTAACTTTTGTTTTGCGTTTTTTCATTGCAGGTACTATTTCCAGCACTTTCGGGAGACAGGATTGCAACGGTGATAACATTGGTATAGTTGAGAAGAAAGAAGTGTTATTTGATGAAGTTAATGGCAGTGCTTCATCAAGGTTAACATCTGCGCTCGAAAACTCTGTTCGTGGTGGTGTGAAGGGAAAGAGAAGTGACAGAGAGAGGGATCAAAACAAGGCTCATCGGAGAACTGACTCTGTTTCAGGGGTTAGAGACTTGGACCCGAGAGGCGCCAGAAATGACCTAGATACAAAATCAGAGTCTAAACAGAAGAGTGGTCGAATATCAACTTCACAAAATGGACCTCGTATATCGAGGCATCCCTTGGTCAGTGGTAGCGGTAAAGTAGACAGAGAAGTTCGGTCAACATTTCATGGTGATGTTCCTCGAGATACTTCTAGGGAAGCAGATGAGAACATTGATCTTTTGAACCTATCAGAATTGGATGCTATTGGATTTGGTGATCGCCAAGATATTGACATATTGTTGAATAATATTGATGAAGATTTCTTGGCAGACCATGATACATTTGGTCTCGCTATACCAACTGACGACCTTTCCGAGTTGAATTTCATGTAGACAACCTTTATTTGCGAGGAACTGACTCCAAGAATTTTTGTGATTAGGTACTCTATTCAAAATCTGGAGCACTATAGCCAACCCAACTGCAGTTATAGTTTACTCATCTGTATATAATTTCCCATTTAGGTATTCGTTTTCAATTGAAGAACTGTTCTCAAGGCATTCTTTGTGAAGATGAAGATATAGTAAACTTCAAATTAAAGTAGCACACCACTACATATTGTGAAATTTAGTTACAAGTTTGATACAACTAGTTTGAAAAATATTTGGCTTAATTTCTTTTTCATACTAAACGTTTTTTTCCCGAGTTAGAACTGCTTCTAAATTTATATTATCTTAATGTAATCTTTAGCCATTTAGAATTTTGAGTTCTATACAATTCTATTTAAAAATTTTAATTCGTGGGGGTATGGGATACATAATAATAAAATAAACGATAACCGAAGGAAAGAGATAAATAGAGTGAGTATTACTACAGATTAACAGAAGGGTTGTTTATAATATGCTTAATACATATAGTTTCTGTAACAAATCCTGCCCAACTCACATTTGTAAATGCCTTAATTTTATGGTTGTATGTCTTTTGAAAGAAGAATCCTCTATTTGGAGTTCTTTTAAAATATTTTAGTTCACAGATGATGCTGCCATATGTTCCTTAAGATGGAGCATGTATGAATTTATTAATGCAGCTGACAACAAAACTAAGGTTAGGTCTTGTATATGATAAATAAATCAATTTACTTATCCATCATTGAAATTTTCTTCGACGCATTAGATTGCTTGTTCTTTGTCATCCAACTTCACTTTTGGATCTACGAGAGCTTGGACTAGTTCACACTCGAACATAATAGGTCAAGCACATGTTTTCTTTAAAGAGACTGAAATTCCTGCTTTATTTCTTGCAACTTCTATCCCAAAAATTGTCAAAGTTTTCCTAGGCCTTCAATCTCGAATTCTGAAGTCAATCCTCTTTTTACTCATGTCATCTCTTCTAACTTGTCTAATGTAGAAACAATACCATCCATATACACAATCAGAATAGTTATCTTACTCTCCTTGTGTTTATATAATAATTTGTGATGAGATTGAACTTGCATATATCTTTTTTTTAATGGCCTTAATAAACTATCAAACCATATACAAACTTTTAACCACTTACTTTTTTGGCAACGATTTTCAAAACGTCACTAAAAGCTTATTTTTTTTGTGACGTTCCTCATAATCGTCTATTAAAGGCTCAACCTTTTGCGACAATTTAACATTTTCGTTGCAAAATGTCAAGCCTTTAACAACGAATTTGTAAATCATTGCAAAAAGTATGACTTTTGGCCACGAATTTTCTAAACTATCGCCAAAAGTTGAAATAATTACAAATTTTACCTAATGAATTTAAACTCTATAAATTTATTTAAATATATGAATTTATACTAAAATGATTCTTTAATGATGCCTATTGTACATAGTACATCTATGTTCATACAAATCTTTTGTGAAAATAGAATGGAGCATCTAAAAATTGTAAAATGTTTTTAAAGTTTTAAACATATTGTTGAAAAACACATGGCAAGTAATTTAAAATTTTGAAAAGTAAATATTTTTTAATATAAAAAGGTAAACATACCTAAAATTTTAATGACAATAAAATCAAAATATCATAAATTTAAGTTGATTACTATTCTTAATCATTAATATTTATTAACAATAAAATAATAATACATATAAATATTGAAATATGGTAAGTACTA
>JAOQML010000008.1:8561649-8577393 GCA_027568935.1 Erythroxylum urbanii
CAATA
The DNA here is from genome assembly GCA_027568935.1 of Erythroxylum urbanii. Lineage (NCBI taxonomy): Eukaryota > Viridiplantae > Streptophyta > Magnoliopsida > Malpighiales > Erythroxylaceae > Erythroxylum > Erythroxylum urbanii. The sequence continues at coordinate 8,561,655 of JAOQML010000008.1, forward strand.
AAATAATAATACATATAAATATTGAAATATGGTAAGTACTATAATAATAATACATATAAATATTGAACTATGGTAAGTAATATAATATAATGATATATGATAAGTAATACAAGATTTTAATTAGAAGTTTAAAAATTATTACAAACAAACCAATAGATAAAGTTTTACGCCTATTCTTTCAAAAAGAAAAAGAAATAATTTTTTTTTTTAGATTCTAAGTGACATGAGACTCGGTAGATAAGGTAAAGGAATTCACTATATCTTGATTCCTGATAAGGCTCCTTGCACGTTCTAAGGCATCAAATGAAACAGTGAAAAATCTTCCCTCAGGGGTTGATTTATTGACACTCTCTTCCAATAACTTCTTGGCTTTAACTAAACTAGTAGAAGATACAGTGAACAATTCCCCATATGCAGTATGAATCACTGAATTAGATGAACCACATATACGATGTGTTTCACCTAAGAAACAAATAATATAGAACTTAAATAGCTAATTAAGTCAAACAGTGTAAGGAACCCAATTTTGAACACATGCATACCTGATTGAACAAACATAGTTTTTGGAATCGATGATTATTCTGAAACAATTGATTTTCCTAATAATGTATCAACCATTGGAAGCTTTACACAACATATAGTATATACAATCAAACGTGCATCTCTTATAGTTTCCTGACAAAAATGAGATACAAATAATAAAGAAAAATAGGTAATTAGGATAATACTAAAAACCTTAAAGAAAAAGATCGGCTATAGAAGGAAAGAGGTGATTAGTGTTTGATGAGGAGATTTGTTGTGCATCAATTTGTTCTTGATTAGGGAGAATTTTACCATATTCCTCCCAACGATGCTCATTTTTGCCATCAAAAACTAGTCGTCACGTCAACATTCCGTGATGAATTAATGATAATAGTTTTATTCTAAAAAGTCAATTTAGCATTAAATTCTATGTTTAATTGAATTCTTTTGGTAATCAAATCCCATAAATTCTCAGAGAATGAATGAATTGATCCAAAATTGAATAAAACTTTACCATACAAATTCCAGCAACAAAAAGAAAAGGTCATTCCTTTTAAGTGACGCTAAAAACAACATTCTCCTCAGCAATTTGTTATTATTATGATAAAAAACAATAAAGCTTAAGTCCAACGTTAGACTTAAACCATTTTTCTTATTCTCGATACACTTAATCCTATCAACAAATGCTCAAGAAAAGCTTTTATATATTGAACACATAATGCAATAGCTTAAGTTACGTACATACTAACAAACTTGCAGAAAATATAAGAGAAGAAGCTTATCTGAAGAATGTTGAGAGAGAGAGAGAGAGAGAGAGAGATTGGAGACAAGAATTGGTTAAATATTGAAAATAGAATCAAGTACCTAAACATCCCTTGCAAAAGTTAAATACTTTGCCAGACCTTTCATCAAATAGTTAAATATTCAAAAACTCCTTCTCTTGCTTACATTAGTGAAAAAAAAGGCTCAATATGTGTTATATAATGTAAATATGCATTCTCTACCCTCCTAAGACTTATAAACTCTTTAGTATGTCCATCCAATTTTTTACACACTAACCAACTAATATGTCATATTAGTCGATCAATGTATCTACCAATATGACATACAAACTCATGGTACATTATTTTTTTACTTTTTCTGATACATTAGTTTACCATATATAAATATCAACTAGCTAATATGTCCAAAAATAGTAAATTATCATCTACAACAATACATTGATAAACCAATATGCATGAAAATATGTTTTCAAAAATTTTTGAAGTTCTTTAAAAAAATCAAACCATATTTCTTTGAATAAAATTTGGTCCAAAATTATTTCAAAAATTTTGCAAAGATTATTTTAAAGATCAATTTGTTTTCTTTAAATATCAAAATAAATTTCCATTATGAAAGGATTTATACATTATGTTCTATGTGTAAATGATCGTGTAAAAATTAAGCCTCTAACGCATTAAAATGATCAAAATAAGGTTATGAGAAGGATTGAAATGATTTGATAGTTTTGATATGTTTAATTTCTCTTTATTATTGATTTTTCACTTAAATTGCATATATGTTCCACTTTACTCATTTTCTCCTTCTATTGATTGTTCAATTTATCTAGTTGACCCCTTTACTCACTTCATCCTTATATTAAATTTCAACATTTACATATTTCTTGATTTCAATATAATAAAGCAACTAATATCACAAAAGTACATTTATTAATAGCAATGTATTTTGTTAACATCAAAACCATGGGTTAAAACCTCATTTGGTCAACAATCTCCCACTTTTTTGTAATGAAATATTTATTGATATTGGAAAAATAAATGATATTGAGTAAACTTTCTTTATCTTAAAGAAGTATATAATATATGCTTCCCTTTAATCCATTCTCCATAAATGAATAAGATATCACTATCCTCTCCCCATTTTGCCAATATTAAAAAGTTATATGATATATAGATATATAAGAATCAAAAAAGGAAAAACTTCTCTCTCCTTTTTTATCAAAGATTCTATCATATGAGTAAAGTGTACATACAAAGCATTTATAAAATTGAAGAGCAATTCTTGTAATTCTCATATACTAAATTCAATAATCAATCTTTCTTTGTAGAGAACAATGCTCTTTTCTCTTAGATATGTATACCAAGTAAATATTCTCAAATATTTTCAATATAAAAGTAAGCGTTTACCTTCTTTTATATATATCATCAACAGTTACATCTTTTTCTTCCTCACTTGGTTGAATAATTAGTCCTTTGATACCATTTTTGTTACTTAGATTATGTGAGGGATCTTGGTCATTTTTTTTAAAATTAATTATTGGAGATACCATTGATATTTCTCATTTGAATTCATGAATGTGATATTAATTACTAATATTCATTTAAAGTTAATTGATATTAATCTACAAGGAAAAGAAATTAAAGTGTTTTATATACCCACATAAGTTTGGGCCCTTAAGAGTTTAGTTGTTAAATTTTTTTTAATCTATATTCTTTTAGGTCTATTTTAAAAAAAATTATCTCAAAAGGTAATTTGGCAAACAAGGGCAACTTAAAACATAACATTTGTATCAAAATTTAACTTGAACACAAATATTTTGGATGTCGAAAAGAAATCCAACATTTTAAAAATTTTAATTTAGACCATTAATTAATGGGACCCTAACTCCTTGTGAGAGTTCTAATAATTTTTCAAATTCAAAATTTTTATTATTTATTATGGGTTTGTTTACTAAATAAATATTCAAGTTGGTAAGAGAGAGTAGTCTACATCAAATTAATTTGTGAAATTAATTAATAATAATTATTCGTAATATAAGAACACAAAATAAGAAATATTTGGATTAAAATAAAATCTAGGTTTAGAACACAATCTAACAAGGTAACAACTAAAGTTTTGAATCTTTTTGAATCAGAATATTTGGAATTAGCCACACTTGGTTTTAGTTCCAATACCAAAAACATAAGCAAAGATGAAAGATTAAGAGAAAATGCTAAGAAAATAAAAGATAACGATGGAGAAGGTGTATGTCAGGTTTTTCTCTCCTTTTCCTACTCAAAACCTAGCTTCCATCTATCTTGTAGAGATTCGTTGTCTAAAAAAATTCAAATCTCTACATAATAGGGCTTGAAATAAGTTTTCTAACTGAATTCAACTCTTGGGGTGAATTTGATATTAGGTGTGATCTCTGTGATTTCGCCTTATCCATTGTAATAATTTGTCCATTTTTTCCAAAATTCATGATTTGGATCAATAATGCTCCAATTTGATTCAATCTCTACTTGTCATTTAGTAAAACGAAATAAATATTAGTTTTCCCGTTTCAGCACCAAAATTAATCTAAAATACAAGAGATAAGTCCAATTAACATAACCAAATAATATCTTATCATTTATTTTAAAACTTTTAGGACACATAACAAAGACAAGTCTAACAATAGTTATATGTTCAATTCTAGCATAGGTTTGCTTCTATTCCTCTAGTTTGTAAACCGAACAAAAGACCAAAGCTAGTTTAATTTAGTGTTTGACATTTGTTACATTATGTAACCTTTTTCTTCAGCTTACTTCTTCAGTTGAATCAATATTATAGGCTTCAATTCATTCCCTTGAAGAAGCAAAGCTTCACACCTTATATAAAGATCCACTAGATTACTGAGAGCTTCTTTGTTCTTTTTTACTCTACTCTTTATCAATAGTCCTCCAACGTTCTTTAGTGGATCTCTAGCAACTTTCAAAGTTTGACTTAAATCTTTTGCAATCTGTTTAAACCCTTCCTTATAGCTCCTTATTTTAAAGCTTGTATAACTTGGCTAGATGCTTGATTCCTATTATTTCGCCTCTCCTTAAAAGGATTTGCCGTCAAATTAGTATCTTCATCTACAAAATCTAAAAGTATTTATAATTTGGATAAAAATACATCTCTCATATCCCCAACTCTCACTACTAAACTCAAAATTTATCTCTCTCATTTTTTACTTTCCTTAAAAGGATTGAATTACCTCTAAGCATTTGTTCTTGTTTCTTTCCTTTTAATCTCTCCTATTCAATATCATAAATCTTGAGTTGATCTTCAAAAACTTGCTTATGTGACAATTGTTAATGGGCATTTTATATTGATTTTAGATACATAATTTGCTAAACTTTTGTCCATTTAATATTTAAATTGTACTAATTAAGAGTTATTTGTTTTAATTTTAGGCACATATTGCGTTTGAAATAATTTAAAGCACAAAGTAAGGAAGTTGGACACAAATAAAACGACAACGTAGCAACCCAAGACCTAAACAGCCAAAAGAAGAAGGTTTTTGTGTGTGAATACCTTGATTATGTTGTGATATAAATAAATGAAAACAAAAAGCAAGAAGGGTAGCTAGCGGCGTTGAAACAACATGAAGGCTGGGAAAAGAAAGAAAAGAGGAGAGCTGGCGGCTGAGGGTGTGCATGGTAGTTAAAGAGAAAAGAAGAGAGTTGCGGCTGTGTTAATAAGAGACAAGAATAGTAGCGTGAAGTAAGATAAGAGTAGCGTTAAGTGAAAGAAGAAGAGTAGCGTGATAGAAAAAAGAAAGAAAAATCATAGAAGAGAGGAGCGGCAGCTACGTGAAAAAGGAGAGTAGCGTGAAAGAAAAATATAGAGAAGAGTGTGGAGGCTGCATTAATAGAGAAGAGTGGTGTGATAGTAAAAAGAAAGAAAAATAAAAAAAGAGAGGCTGGGGCTGCGTGAAGAGAGACGAGCGAGATAGGGATCAGCGTGAGTGTGTGAATAAGGTGGACCAAAAACTTAATTGTCACATCAGGAAAGAAGGAACAAAGCTGGCGGTGGCAGTGAGAGAGGAGATAAAACTACGCTGGCCAAGAAGATACCTTGAGCAGTAGCTGTGCGTGAATAAGAGAGGTTGACCGCAGAGTTTATTTGTCATGTCAATGAACAGGAACGAAGGAGAGAGTTGCAGCTGAAGATAAAGGCGTGAGAGAAAATACGGCAACAGGAGAAGACTAAATATTGGGTGTTTTTGATTTATTTTGTTTTTATTTTTTATTTGTTTTAATTTTTGTGGATTTAATCAATGCAAATATATATTATGACCATTATTTGTGTTACATTGATTGATATATGTGAGTAAGTTTTTTTCGGGTTAAGGTTAGGATTGATATTGGATTAGGACAATTTTTGTGGTATTGGTTTTTGTTTGATTGAATGCATATTTAGTTCTAATTTAGTTTGATCACCTAGATTAAGGCCTTAGATGATTGAATGCCATAACCAATGGGATTTAATTTGTTGGAAAATTAATCAAGCAATATACTTGAGACTGAAGTGTAGACCAACCTTAGGATCTTGTGTGAAGATACCTAGGATTAATGAACTTAATTTTAGGCTTTTTATATTGAATGTATTTATTCCAAATTATCTATGAACTAAGTAAGTAACTCGGATTTAAAAGAGAAGGGAATTCTTATGAACATTGGATTCGACTTACTTAAGTAAAGTAATTCCTAAATCAATCCACCGTTATAGTTTTAGTGTCTAATCTAATTGAAATCTTATACCTTAGCTAATTTCTATCATTTGATTAAATCTAGTCGTTTTTTTAATTCGTACTTTGCATCTTGCATATTTCCTTGATTCGCTTACTTTATTTTATTTTCAAATCAATCAATTCTTGATCGTCTGAGTTATTTTGCATCGTTTAATTTAATTGTCTTGCGTGTTGGAATCTCTTAGGTACGATATTCGGTTATTACTGTTTTATATTACTTGTCGATGAGGTACACTTGCCTCTAGTTGGTCTAGATAAAATTTAATTTATATTGCTTTGTTTAGACTGCAACAACAATAGAACAATGGTAATCAAATTTTCATTCATGAAAAAGGAATATTTATTATTATACCTATCATGCTTGACTCTCCTATCAAATCGCAAAGAATGCTCCAAAAGAATGTTACCTATTTGTATCGACACAATATTATATTTGCACCACATATATGAACCTCCCAATTGAGAAAGAAATTAAAACTTATTTTGTTACCCTAATTTTCTCGCTCCTATTCAACTATTATTGATTATATGGTTTAGGGTTTTTTCACTAATGGTTTCAATTTCTCCATTAATTTATACTAATTACATTGGTGAGACTCCCTTCATTTATGATCTTTCTACAAACTCAATCGTTGATAGAACACCTTATTAAAAGGGAATATCTCTCTACTCGTTCACATCATTCTCTCCCACATACATAATTCCTTTGTAGTCACCAGCATTCTCTAAAATAAAAATATCATCATCTGCTTCCTCTTCACTCTTGTACTTATATTTTCTATCTTTTCTCAATATCATCACTCTTTTGTTGGGAAATTATAAAGCTATATACTATCTACCTAAGCATTTAATGAACTTGACATCTTGATTCCTAGTTGTTGAAAAGGAATCAATCTCAACTTTCTCTCCACTTGATGCTTACACTTTCAACATAGTTGCTTTATATTTACGCTTTATAACTTTATCATCCTCTTTACTTCATGGTTTGTTGTATGATGAAAAACTTGTTCAAGAAACACTAAAACAATTATAAGACCTAATTTTAAGTGATCTTTTCACCTTCATAATGGTCATATTCATCGTATCATTGATCTTTATATAATGGTGTAGTTTAACAATGTTGGTAATTTTTAGATTTAGTCCATAAATAAAACGAGCCATTATTGCCTCTTGGTCTTCCTCCAAAATCACCCTAACTATATCAATCTCTATCTCCTTGTAGTACTTTTTGCGCACTATTGGACCCTTAAGTTAATGCTTGCAACCTTTGAAAGAGATTCCTATAATAGGAAATTGACATAAAATATATCCTTATCACCATTTTCATTTCCTTCTGCATCTTAATAGGTAGCTTTTTGTTACCTTTTTTAGTGAGATCCTCTAAGTAGTTAGTAGCATCCTTAATCTCATCATATGTCTCAACATCATCCATCCTAGAAGGTATTGATGGATTTTGTTATGGACTAGTTATAGTAACCTCATGCTTCTCCAACGTATCCTTACTTCACCAAATTGGCTAATGAGCTGCTCACATTAACCTTATATCATGTTTATGATTTACTTCAGGTCTTTCACCACTCTTTCCTCCTTACTCACTTCCTTGTCTTTTAATGAGCTTTTATTTTGGTTTTAAGCTATAATAAAATGTTATTGGCAGAAAAGCACTCCCTCACATGTTTCTCTCAAAAGTTCTCTCTTCTCATAACCTAAACTCAGATAGCCGAACATATTGTTAACTGGGTTTAAGCAGCTTTCATAGCTCACAACAAATGCAGCTCACTTAGTAATGTGATGTAGAGCATCTAGATGCTATAATTCAATTTTACTTGGTTGTTTTAGTGTTTTATTGTACCCTCTGCATATGCTAATTGCAGACAAATAATGCAACTCATTTGCTATGATTAATATAATTTCTTTTGTTAAAAAAATTCTTAACTAAAGATTCTTTACAAACTAGATAACCTATATGAAGAATTTTTTTTTGAATACTCCCCTTTTGTCAAATAACTCTCAAGTATGCAAATTAAACATAAATAAAATATAGAAAATGCCACTAAAGGACAAAAAAAAAGAACACTCTAAAATAAAAAATTGACCTCTATAGAACCCGTAAGACCCAATAAAACGGAAGACGAAATTAAAAAAATGAATTAAAAAGCAAGAAAATGCAAGAATAATAAGAAATAGAATTTTTATGGTATGTGGAATACCTTGTCCGTGTTGGAATATGAATAATCCTTTCTTACAATGGATAATGTATTTGGAAGCCCCTTTATGATTTAAATGAGACTTTTTAATACTTATCTTCATGAAAATTTTCCTTTTCTTTAATAACTTGGAAAATAAAAAAACAAGGAACAAGATACTTGAGAACAATTTCTTCTTAATAAATCTTAAGAATAACATAAACATTAAAAGAAATTGAATGTATAGGAAAAGACGCAATATAATTTTTCAATAACAAATATGGATATAAAAGATGTCCCTAATATTAAATTCTGATACAACCCTCACAAATAGGACTATTGAGAATTGATATCAATATAATTGGGCTAAGGATTATTCTATTATGATAAGTTTAATGCAAGAAAAAGGAAACACAAAAAGTTATAAAGGATTTGGAGTGATAAGATCTAGAGTTTCATTGTCTTTACCGAGTTAGATAAGAGCATATGTTTATAGAGAACCTAAAACAAAAGTTACTTTAAAAGATTAAAGAAATTCTATTCAATGTTCTGATTGATCATTAACAATTATAAGCTGCTATTACAATAATAAGAAAGCCTCTTATAAGTATAAAACCCTACAATTAAAATCTCAAACAGAAATAACAATAAAATCCTAAACAACTAATACACATGTCTAATGCTTGTCTAATAAGCATACTAATGTTGATATTGTTATATAAATTTTAATATACGTAATAAAGTGAGTATGATGCCAAATATATATTCAACTCCGGTGCTAAATTGCTTCTATTCGTCCAATTTATAAAGCTAAAGAAAGACCAATGCCTATTTACTTTTGTGTCCAACATTAGTTACATTATGTACCTTATTCTTTAACTTGCTCCTTTACTTAAATCAACATTATCGGCTTTAAGTTATACTCTTTAAGAATCAAGGTTTCACTCATTGTATAAAGATCTGCTATTAAATCCTTGTGAGCTTCTTTAGCCTTCTTTACTTTGCTCGTAATCAATAGTTCTCCAACATTCTTTAATAGATATCCAATAACTTTTGGCAGTTGGCTTGAATCCTTTGCAATATGTATGTAACATCCTACGACCTATACGGCTAGAACAGTTATGTATGAGACATTTATGTGACTTAAAATAAATGCACGTTAGACATAAGTTATTTGTGACTTACATATTGTTTTGGCATATTCATACGATTGTACGTGCTTTCATTGGTATTTTCGGGTAAATAGAATTATGGATGACAAATTGTGATTATGGAAAATGGTGAGTCAATGAGGATAAATAGTACACGTGAGGGACATGGAATGGACCCACGTATTATATTGTTTAAGTTAGGAAGAATCTACTACATTTTGTGATTATGAAAAACAGTGATTCAGCGGAAATAAATAGTACACGTGAGGAATATGGAATGGACCCGCGTATTATATTGTTTAAGTTAGGAAGAATCTGCTATAGTTTTCATTCTTCACTAAAACACTCTACATTGTAATTCTCTTCCCTAACCTTCATCACCGAATAGCGATTTAGCAGCCTTTTGTGGTATTGACTTCCATTTCAGTGTTAGAGTAATTGTTAAGTAAGTAAGTGCTTGTAATGTTGTTTCCACTGTATAAATGAGTATGTGCATGTTGGATATATATATGCATGAGAGGGTTAACAGTGTAGAGAATAGATATGAGGTTTTTAGATGTTGGGTAAATTAGAAAGAAATACAGAAGAAAGAAAAATGTAAGCACGAATAGTGGCCTGTGATTTTAGTATTTATGTGAGTTTTAGTTTTTGAGTTGTTTGGTGTTCTCGAGTTAGAAAGGGAGTAGTATAGATGATGTTGTCATGCTTGGAGGTATAATAGCAATGAAAAATGATGTATAGAATTCGTATAGAGAGTTAGACATAAAAGATGATATGTTCTGCTTCTTTTGCTTTCTATATCGTCTATAAGGACGTATCCTCTGTGATGACGTCAGCTTCCTCTGGGTGACGTCATCTTCCTTTGTATTACTTTGTCTGTGTTTTGATGCTTCTGTGAATAAACTTCTTCTGTATTGCTTCGTCTGTGATGACGTCAGCTTCCTCTAGGTGATGTCATCTTCCTCTGTATTGCTTCCTCTGTGTATTGGTTTCTTCTATCTTTTGCTTCGTCTGTCTTTTGCTTCTTCTACGTATTGCTTCATTTGCTTCTCGCATTCGCCTGCTTTCTGCCTAAGTGACCGAAACTTCCTTCTATGTTACTGTTCATGAACTCCTTCTGTGTCACTGTTCATGAACTCCTTCTGTGTTACTGTTCATGAACTCCTTCTGTGTTACTGTTCATGAACTTTTTCTATGTTACTGTTCATGAACTTCGTCTGTGTTACTGTTCATGAACTCCTTTTGTGTTACTATTTATGAACTTTTTCTGTGTTACTGTTCATGAACTTCTTCTATGTTACTGTTCATGAACTCCCTTCTGTGTTACTGTTCATGAACTCCTTCTGTGTTACTGTTCATGAACTCCTTCTGTGTCACTGTTCATAAACTCCTTCTGTGTTACTGTTCATTGTATATCTTCTGTCCTATTTTTGGCCCTTCAGAAGATGAAATTAGTCTTTGAGGTCTTCATGAAGTTTGTACATCTTGATGTCCTCTTTCGAATCATATAAAGAACAATTGAATCCGATATCTGTAGGACAAGTTATGCTAATAATAAAACTTCTTCTGTGATGATGTTGATGACGTCAGCTTCCTCTGGTTGACGTCATCTTCTTTTGTAAATCATCTTCTTCTGTAACTCATCTTCTTCTGTAAAGATACATCTTCTGTAAATGAACTTATATCCACTGCATCCCCCCTAAGTTTACGTGAGACCTGAAAGAGTGCCATGGAAAGAGGCCAATAAGAATTGAATCGTGATGTTAATGGTCTTCAATAAGGTTTGATAAGAGAGAGAGAGAGAAGTTATGAAGAAACCCTGGAATTGCCATTGAACATGCATCGTGCATACTTTTGATACTTTGATATTTTTAGTACGTTTGTACAAAAGGTGATAATTGTGAATGTGTTCTGTCTGTTTTAGAGGAGCACATCAGACGATAGTCGGACATTGCCGGACCATCCAGGCAATAGCTTCTGGGAGAGTACTGTGAGTCAACCTAGATGAATTCCTAGGATTATTTGATTGTATGTATGCAATTCGTTAACTTCCAATACCATTGAACTGTGTGTGTGTGCTGGTTCTGAATTCTGGACCTGAGGTCTGAGGAGTTTGTTCTGCGATCATATATTGGAAGTGTCTGATGTGTTATGATTTCAAACAATTCTGATTCCCAACGATAGTTGAATGTCGGACTGAGGTTCGATAATTATGAAAACATCATCTGAACATTTTCATACGATTTTGTGTATGATCTATTCAGTATTTAATGCATTTCATAAAATACATATGCTCAGATAAAGGCGTTGTGACTTGAGATGCCAGTTAAAAACGCTTCCACGTAGAGCTTTGCTCCGTGTTCTATATGTTCTGCACATCGAGCTATGCTCCGTGAATTTGTTCGATTGAGCCCTATGGGCCAAAATTTTGTATATGTTTATGAAAGGCACTCAGTCACAACAATAAGAACGAATATGAGTCTCATGCATCTCCCATGTAAATACGTGCGTAATGTTTGAACGATATGCAACTGAAATGAATAATCTTTTGTTATTCTAATTGCTAAATAAATGCTTGTCTGTTTGAATGAATAATTGTGAAATATGTGTTATATTGTCTAATCCGGTGAATTCATCAATGATGGTTCACTCATTGAGTTCGCTAAACTTATCAAAAAATTGCACCGTGGCTTTTCAGGTACAAGACAGGAGACTTAAGTTTTAGTCAAGACGTAAAGTTTCGGTGGATAAAGAAATAGATCAGAGGTCTGTCAGCTCACTCTCGAAGAAATGTAGTTATTGCTATTTCGTAGTATTGTTAGAACCTGTATTAGGGTTTGTAGATATTTGTTGATAGGAACAATGTAAACTTTATCAATGAATGGAACGAGTGTTTTTATGAAAGAAGTTTAGTGACTTTCGAGTATGTTAGATGATGTCATATGTAAGTTAGCTTCGTTATTGCTCCAACATACCATTATCGTGGGTTATGTTCCCAAAAGCTTGGGTATGTACCCTATGATAGTGGGATGTTGCAATGTACAAGCCCCTCACTACAAGAAAATTGCAAATTACTGATGGAAAATTCCTTACGAAAAAAAATCGTAGTAAATTAGCTTCTAAAAATTGATTTTGTAGCTAAACTTGTCGGGAAAAATGATGTTTTATGACCCAAAAAAAGTTGTCGTTAAAAGAGGAGGGTATTTTTCTACCAAGCTTTGCGGACAGAATGTAGCGATAGAATAGTGAAAGTTGTCATAAAAATAGGGACCAATGGTTCTCGATAAAAATTACGTACGTATGAAGTTTGCTGGCAAAAAAATTTTTGTAGGGAAATTCCTTACGAAAGTATTACTCCATAGGTAATGTAACTACTAAAATATATTTCTGTACGGAATTTCCTGACGAAAATAAAATTCCATAGGTAAATTACTACGGAGTGATATTTTCGTAGGTAATTTCCTTATAGAAACACCATTCCGTAGGTAAATTCCTTTTTGTAAATTCCTTTCGTAGGGAATTTACCAACAAAATGATGTTTTCATTGGTAATTTACCTACAAAACTATCATTTCATAGGTAAATTCAAACGACGTCAGTATTGTGGTTTAAATTGGAAGGAAAATGACAAGCCCCCTCCCTTGTCATTCTTCTTCGTCTCTCCTCTATTGTCATTTTGTTCTTCCGTCAATCATTTTCCTTCCAATTTAAACCAAAAAATCGAAGCCCCCTCTCTTATCGTTCTTCTTCATTTAATTCTTCTTTGTTTCTCCTCTGCTTTCATTTTGTTCTTCCGTCAATGTTGTTCGTCATCTTCATTTGTTCTTCCACCAATTGCTTCCATTGTCTAGGGTTTACTATCTCAAGGCTAGTCGTCTATGCTCTGCTCTTGGGTTTATTTTTTCTGCTTCAATTTTTGTTGTTAAATGGTTTTATGTTTTTTGGTTTTATTATTGTGGATTGAGTTGTCAAGGTTTATTTGAGTTATTAATAGGTTATTGTTTGTTGTTCTATGTTAATGTTGCTGAATAATGGAAAAAGATAGCAATTTTGAAATAAATTAGGGATGAATTTATGAAGCGTATCAAGTGTTCGATGAAAGTTCTCTAATAGGTCTCTCACATCATTGTACGTTGCCTTCATCTTCCTTAGGTGTTAAACCATATTTAGAAGCCATACTTATAATATAACTGTTAATTTGTATAATTACAGTAAACATATACCAAATGTTGTTATACATTATATTAAAAGGAAGTGCATATACGTTATATTAAAAGGAAGTGCATACTTAAGAAATAAAAGTAATGACATAAAGACCCCAAAGATCTAAATAATGAAGTCAAAATAATTATGATAACTTACATAACTATCTTGATCGTCCAATCCAGTGTATATGGCTAAGGGAAAAACATGAAAAATGATTTTAATTTAGGCTTCCTTTAAGAAAATTTACATGTTTAAATATATTAAAAGATGTCTTAATAGATTTAAATAACAGAAAACTAATCTACCCTAGACTATAAACCATTCACTTTATTTCATTTTGTTTCTTCAATTTATCCTTTATAGATGACATGTTGTTTCTTTGTGGAGCAAATGCCAAATGTATGAAAACTTTGATGAACTCTCTGCATGTATTCGACATGCTCTTAAGATTATCAATTAAAAGGCGTAAAATCTATCCTTTTGATATCTGTCAAGGCATCTCAACTAGTAAAGCGGTTTTACTTTATTTTAAGGCTACTTGCCAAATAACATCCATTTAAATAATTACGAATTCTTATTACCACCAAGAGACTAACCTTTATGGGTTGTGAAACTCTTTTTAACACTATTTTTAGGAGAGTCAGTGACTAGAACAAGAGACTTCTTTCCTTTACTAATCGAATACAACTAATCAATTTATTGTTTAGTAACCTTATATGATTTGGAGCTCATATTTGATTCACCCTAAAAAGCTATTCCAATATGTAAAAACGTACTATGAGGAACTACTTATGGTAAAGACAAATTAGATAATCTTTATAGACAATAAATATGTTGAAATTTCATTTAGAGATGATGGGGAATCTATAGAGGGTGAGAGATCTGAAGAAAGGCCTGACTTTAATTCTAATTCTTCAGAAACAAAAGATGATGATGATTTCGATTTATAATTATGTGATAATAGCGATTAATTTGTATAAGTAATAGAATATTATATGAATAAATTTATTATTGCATCAATAATATATTGTTATATATTTCATTTATATTGTTCTATTAGTGGAATAATCAATAAAATGTGAATTTCAGGTTAAAAATATGTCACAAAAGACAAAACAGGATATGATGCAACTAAGGGTCAATTACCATCATTTGGAGGAGTCAGTGCACATCTAAATGAAGCATCACATTTTAGAGAAACTACATAATCAGGTGTCGCACGTCCAGCTATTGCATATCTAGATAAGGCATCCTTCCCCACCTACAGTCCCTGTAAAATCACATTCCCTACCTACTGCTACACCATCTAACACCCCTACTCCCACACCAGAATTTGAATCTATACTGACAGAGATATCAGGGTAAACATTACGAATGAAGGAGGAGGGCTCCATTCTGGAGCCAAGAGAGTTGATGGAAGAATTTACATTGCAATTGTCAATAATTAGTAAGTGAAATTCCAAAAATTTTGTAATATATGATAACACCATAGTTTCATACTGAAGTTGTAGGTTTTAATTTGAAAATGATCTAAAATAGCTTATATATTAGGTTGGTTCTATTTGAAAAGTGCTTTAGTCATATCTCATCCAAGTTCAAGGAGATGATAGAACTTGAGGGTTATATATAGAAGAATATCTCTCAGGGAACAAAAGATTTTTATTATCAGGAGTTTGAGGTACAAAAAAAAATTCGTTAATCTTTTTTATTTTATCTAAATTCTTTAATCTATTTTTCAAAAAAAAAATTGGGATTCAAAATTCGATGTTGTCATTTATGATGTATGGGAGAGGCGAGCCTGTGCATGTTATAGAGACTTTTTTAGTTCGATACACAAGAATGATGTACGATCTCCTTATATATCTGAAGAAATATAGAGTCGTTGACAGCAATACTAGACAACACTTAAGACAATCTCTATTTCAGAGCATAGTTTTATAAACAGGCAGGGAGGACCAGAGGAAGAGAATCTACCTATACACACTAGAGGATCTGTGACCCAGCAGGAGCACGCAGAGAAACTTGTAAGTATCTAAACTTTACACTTATATTCTGATTTTTGTACTTTGATTTATGAAATGCAATGTATGAAACTTGATTTCAATGTAATTTGATGTATGAAATTTAGAATGAATA
>JAOQML010000008.1:8584928-8596506 GCA_027568935.1 Erythroxylum urbanii
TAAATCTTATTCAAATTAATAATTTATTATAATTATCTTATATTATTAAGTTGAGTCAAAATTTACCAATTCGGGTTTCACTTAAGAGTTGAGTTAAATTATTATATTGATAATAACATTTTATTAGTCCACGTCTAATGTTCATGTTACTTAAATTCCTCATTATTTTTTGACCAAAATCTACGAGAAAGAGTTTTTTCATAAAAACTAAAAGCTAAAAATTTGAGAATTTTAAAGATTAAGGGGTTTACCTAAAATTCCTTAAGCTACATGAGAAGTATATGTACCCTAAAGAATAAATTCAAGATTGCATTTTTACTAATTATAGAAAAACTTTTTATATAGTCATATACAACTTAAATTAGTTATTAAAATTATCTAAAGAATATAATTACCTAAAATACAATATCAATCATATAGACCTACCACTTATAGACTATTACAACTAATTATCAAGTACCAATTAAAAGAAGAGCTCTTGCAAACAACTATTTAATATAATGCATCTTTGAAATGTATGTCTTATTAAAAATAGAAATCATCATTATCTTTATATTTTGATAACCTTATCTTCAAGGATTAACTTTAGAATCTGCGACCCTCAAAAGCTCTTTCCATTTGGCCATCTCCTGCGTTCCTTCCTGCTTTTTATGATATATTCACCTTACATAAATAATATAAAGGCTAAATTGCATAACTATATATGAAAGCTCAATGTAGCAAGTTCGAATTCGAAAAGGTCTATTGTCAGACCCACTAAGCATCAAAACCATAAGATATTATTTTTATGACGACGACGCTCTTATGTCCAGCAGGAGTCGTAGTCTGAGACATTAACCTTCTTATGGTGATCATGTCTCTACGTGTCTGCATCGCCCTTTTTTCTTATCAACCACTTTTAATATAAAAAGGAAAGTCATCTCGTAGATAAAGGAATATAATCTCTCCGAGAACTTTTTTGCATACCTGAAATCTGAAATATAACTTGAGCTTTGGAGTTATACCGTAGGAGAACTCTCCAACGTTCTCTTTTGCAGAATTGAAAATCCCGACCAACATCAATTGACGACACCTCGACACTATTGACAAGCCTAGACCAGCAAATCACACATTAAATTATCAATGACTAACTTTTCTGTCTTGTCCTCCAAAAAAAAAACGAGAAAGGGCTTAGTTTAGATGCTCCCCTACCCTTTCTCGTATTGGCATCTAGATTAGAGTATTCATTTCTTAACTACCTCATTTAATGACGACACATGTAAATTTAATTCTCTTCAAGGAAAGCACGTAGACTGAAATGATGGGATAGGGTTACAACCGCGAGTTAAATCAAGAACTCATTTTAGGTCAAACAAGTGGCGACTAAGCTAACTCCACCTCTCATTCAAAGGTTTATTAGTCGGATATGTGTTTTTTTTTTGGCAAATTGAAAAGGGATTAACTATAGACAAGACTATAACGTCGTTACAACGAGAGCTAATCTAAGAAAATATATAAAAGAACAAAAGAGGGATCAAAACGTTAGTAAAACATTCTAAGAAGTTAAGTTAAAGTTTCACGTGAGTCGCATGTTAGAGGAAAAGTGAATGAAGAAGATTTTTAGTACTTAAGGCACCTCGAATCTAATTAATGACCATGCCAGTTACTTGATAATTCTCCTCTTCATGAGTAGCATACAGTCGAGAATTACGTTCTTTCCGAAAAGAATATATAGCAGTAGTGAAGACAACCTTCACAAGAGAAGCGTTAATTCGTCCTTTCTGAAAGTTTGTAATAACTCAATTAAGAGCTTGATCCCAAGAATAATAATATCCATTAATAGATAGTAGATGCAAACGTTTATTGCAGACTGCTTTACAATAACTGCAGAGAAAAAAAAGATGATTCCGATCCTCAAGAATCATTTTATATAAGACACAAATTTTATTAGTATTGCCATGCCACATGTCCTTAGTCTCAAGTCTGTTTTTAGTCGTTAGCTATGTAATAAAAGAAACTTTAGGATGTACGGAATTTCGCCATAAAAGTGGAAACCAAAAACTTCGCATAGACTCTTAAGAAGTAGCTGATGACAAAATTTATTGGAGAATGTACCGCTTAGATCAAGAGACCAACTTATAGAATCATCATTCAAGGCATTAACTTGTTGGGGTAAGAATTGTACTAGAGTGTCAAAACTTGGATATCTCCCATACCATTAGTCATTGTAGAGCAAGGATGAGACTTTTAAGTTGAGAGGAATGTGGTTCCTTTAGTGTTGGATCTGAAGGTTCTGAATAAGAGGACTGGAGTCAGCCCAATTATCATATGGCTCAAATACGTCCATCATTGCTAACCTTGCGTTTGATACAAGGATAAACCAAGTCTCACTGCTTCATCATCTGGATTAGCATCTATGAGAACTCACGGAGCATGCCAAAAGGAGATTGATATGTACAAATATCTGGGTGCCAACTTTGGCTTGCGTTATTGTTTTATTTACTCTTTTTAAAAACAACATGTCCATACAAAATAGATGTAATTTATGACAAATTTGAATAGCATATATATTGTCATATTCTGTACTAATAAAATATAAAATTTTTAAATTATTTAATTATCACATAAGCATGTCATATTTGTAGTTATCTTTTGAAAACAAATAATTTTAAACTTTGGTGAGTACAGTTCAACACGATTTTTTCATTTATCAAAATTACCCAACTTAAACTATAATTTTAGAAAGTCTTACAATTTTTTTAGAGTTTGTCTTCTAAAAAAAATGTTTTCAGATAAGACTATTGAGACATGACCGTACTACAGATCTCATTTTCTTTTTTAGAAGATGACGTATGCTTTAGCACGCTTGTATTCCTATATCGCGTATCGTTTTATTTCTCTATATATTAATACACGACTTTTAGTGTGCATGTCGAACTTATTTCTACGTGTATAATGCAGCCAGGGCCCTTTAAATGCATCTCCATCACACCAACAAACCTTAATTTTCAACCCATTTTTCTACTTTTTTATTTCCAAACTGCAACACTATACTTCCTGAATTTACATACATATTTCAAATCGTGTCCATCTAGAAATATTTCAAAAAATACTCACGTTCTTTTTAAAACACTCTAAGCACACACAACACTGGTTAAACACAAATATTACTAGTCTCAAATGCATTTATTATGTTGGGTAGGTGCTTTGTTTTAATCACCTTTTAGGTAATATAATTTTTGAAAATGCATACCGAGCCCTTAATATGACCTTTTTGGTTTTTCCGTTTTATATCTACATGAGAAAGTACGAAGAGTTTATGATAACTGGTGTTTTTGAAGGCAGATGGCCTTTTTATCAGATCTCCTTTTTATCTCGTTAATATATAAGTATAAATACAAGAAGAAGTAAATGAAACTATGTGCAAAATGACTTATCAGCAGCTTCTTTGCTAATTGTCACGTCATAACAAATTTTTATATGTAAAGAGAATTCGATCGAGTTATTCCTGTTTGTGTTATTAGGATGGGGAAATAAACCTTTAATTTTATCTATGAAGCGTTTTTTTTTTTTTTGAAAATTATCTATGCAGCAACAGGTAGTATTATTGCTTCGCGTCCTTCGGCTTTTGGGTGAACCAAGAGCCACTATAGAAGTTTAGAGGCAAGGCCAGCTGGAGAGCATTTGGACAATCACGTAAGATTATTTATATATATAAATCCTCATTCTTAGTTGTTTTCAGGTGGAAATTAATTAATTAATTAACATATTATCTCTCAGCCATAAACAATAAATTTGATTTTGCATTTACAGGATACTTACCAACTAATCAACAAGAGTGCTTATATAGAAATCAATAATTTAAAGGGTGATATGCAACTAATGGCATATTAGAAGGTAATTAAAAATAAGGAAGAAAAAGAAAAGATATGGATCGATCCTATCTCCTCTAGAAGTAGCCTCCATCGATGTACACACAACCATTGTTACAACTGCTACGTACACAGATGCCCGTATGAAGAAGGCACATATGATGAGACTGCCGGTAGTTTCTGCATGTCTTTGGCCACCCTATTTTTCAATTAATTTTGGTATTCTTTTTATATATCAAAAGTTGATGAAATGGTTTTGTGACGAAGGTCGAACCATTTCTAGATGATCTGACGTGGTCTGGCTCGTGCCATCTTCTCCTATCAAGCCCCTGATCATCATCAAACCATATATAAAAGAAAATGTCAAACCATAAAATGGAGAAATATATAGTAATTAATGTACTTTATATTAATCATACTCTCGAGGACGTGATGCCCACAGGGAGCTAAGTGCCCGTAACCGGCCGTAATATTCTCCGATCACCAGAAAACACCGCCCCGCCTGCCTTACCGTCAATATCCGGTGCAATTGATGAAGAGTTTGTTGTCTTAAATTATCAGCCTACATAGATTAAGAAATGGATCCAAATTAAATAAGCAGGACAAAGATAATTTTATATGTTTTGTAGTCTTATGCTGTGGTGTTGAACACAACCACCATATGGAAGCTGTAAGGGGTCCGAAGTGATGGAGGGCGTGGGCACACAATTCAAAGGGGTTGGAATTCTCATGAATTGTATTACTTGTCTTAATAATATTATCTAATGAAATGGACCATTTCAATTATACCATATAAAATCAAAACCAAGATGCTTATTGCTCGACATTTATATTTTATATATATATACAAAATAAATATTAACAATGGTGGTGATAGGTATAGCTAGGGTTTTTATCTCAACAAACATCATTTTCGAACCACCCCTTGATAGCTACCTTTTCAGATGAAAAACTCACATCAAAGCCCTAGCAATCAACGATCAACATTCAAACTAACTTCTTAGTGGTAAAGCAATATAAGTCATCTCTCTGTACATATTATTAATACACATATATGTATATTGGCGATCATATAAACTCTCTCTCTATCTCTCTCTCTCTCTCTCTCTCTCTATATATATATAGATATATATATATATAGAAGACTTCCACAGTGTATGATCAAGATCAAGATCAAGATCAAGAACCGTGGCCATGGCAAATGAAACAAGATACACTACGACCCACCACGCATAAAATTAACACTAGCCAAGTAATGATATAAATATTTATGTCTCAAAGTTGACCAAAATAAATAGATGGTGACAACCGCCATCAATAGAACTTATTATTTCGATCAAGATATACATGATCAGCAAGACTATGAAAGGCAGATAAATTTAATGGGATGTCAAATACAGTGCACATGATTGTAGGATATCCTTGTTGACCACTAATTATAAGTATTATATACCTCTATACTTCTTTATCTGGTAGAAAGTCAACAAAAAAGGTTAAACCAATGTCAATATCGTGGAAGTGCAAGCAACGGGGCTCTAATCTTACCCTTCCGGTGTAGGGTTAGAATTGGATTTGGCGACGCAAAACAAGCGAGACACTAACAATTTAATGGAATAGACTAGTTAAGAACAGACACTTGAACTACCCTTTTAGCTACTTTTTGTTCGAGTTCACTCGATAATATACCTTGAGAATAATGAAAGTCTGACTCATCGTAGGTGAACCTAGATAAATAAATTTTATTATTTTCTTGGTATAAGAGTTAGGAGTTTTTTATAAAGCATTATAATTAATATGTTTAATCTAATAATATTAATACCACCAAAGCTTTTAATTTGGTGATATAATTAGTAAGTTTATATTATTGCATGTTAACTAATAATATAATCGAGGTTGGCAATTATAAGCAACAAGGCATAAGAAAATTTAATATTTAGTACCTGGCGAACGAAGCCTTCAAGGTTTGCTAACTTGCCTAAGGCAACAGCCATCTGCTGCATGCCGTCGATGACTGTACCGCCGGAGATGGTGTCTACAAGTGACTGCTGGAGCTGTTCAAGCCCCTGTGAGAGAGCCTCTTCTGCCTGCTGTGACGATTGTTGGAGACTGTAAATCCCCATCACTTGCTGTTCCGTTAATGGGTCTAATTGGGATATTAGCATCTGTTCATAACATTAAAGAAAATTTATAGTTAATCATGCCCAATACTGGTTATTAATACAAGGCAATATTAGAGTCCTCTTTTATATATTAAAAAAAGTTTTCCTATGATGACATAGCACCGACTTCATGCTTTCAATGATTATTTCATTTCCAAACTTGACAGGAAAAGCAAATGAATCGACAGCTCAAAATGTTACTGCTAACCATATCTTTCTGTGCCCCACTTCAAATGATTTTAACCCTTTATTATCCATTTTTATATTGTCTTGTCAACTTTTAGATGGATAATCTGTCCATTTTTATATTGTCTTGTCAACATTTGATGCATTTCATTGCCTAACCGCTTACATAACTTCTTCTAAAGGCAGCATCTAATGACCAAATCCACCATCTGTATATACTGTTCTTTATTTATTTCTTCTATCTTTTATTGAACCATCAAATTCGACACTCCTTTATTAGAGTGAAAGTTTCGATTAAAAAAAAACCCCACAATGCCAATATATATATATATATATTCATGCCATCATAGTATAAGGTAATGACCTTTTGACATGAGTTAGAGCATGAAAAATCACTTAAAAATAATGGTAAGATATATAAGAAATGCAATGGGAAATTACTACTTCTAAGTCCTAACCTTTATAAGATCAGAAGGCTTAAAACCACCCATCCAAAGGAAACAGCGTTCAGCAGGAGTGGACCACATTCCTGTAATAAGGTGAAAGATGTCCGATTTTGCGGCCACCCCCTTCAATCGGAAAATCTCATCGTAATGAGAAATGTATCTATCTACTATCACTCTAAGCTCGCCGTCTGATAAATGTGCTTGTAGTCCGGTTCGGAGCTCCGACATGTGCCGGTGATCATCTTCCAACCATCTAGCATACTCCACATCAAATATTGCAGCTCCTGTAAATACAACCAACATCATCAGCAACAAGAACACATAATTTAACAAGCTTATCTCTTCTTTTTACCCTCACCAATCAAGTCACATGGTGCCTAGCTATATTAAGTGCATTCCGCTTTCGCGTCATTTCAGCATAATTTATTTTTGATAAAAAAAAGAAACTGTATGCTTTCTCTATGTATGTGGATGTAAGATACCACTAACTACGAACTACAAAGCAACCGACAAAGACATGATAATGACAGACAAAAGGAATTGGGAAATATTTGGTGAAATCAAGGAAAAATCAGACAAATTTCAGTGGCTGGCTCCAATTTATTTCCTCTTTTACAACATAATTCATTAATAACAATCAATAATTTGTTTAAGATATTTCATTACTGTAGAGTCTACCACTCCATAACAAGTGTACATAATACACATTCGGATTCATATAATCAAAGTTCTGGGTCCCATCCCAGACAATTTAAGCTCTAGCATAAGATAAGATCGTCTGTTGTTATTATTATTATGGGAATGTAGACTTGTGGCTTTGTAATGCGATGTCAAGACCAGTAAAGAAAATGGCATCTCAGCCTAATTAATTAAAGACTAAATCATACACGATTTAAAATTGTAGATAATGATGAAGTTTTAGCAATAAGTTATGAAATAACTTCACCAAAATTGACTTTTTAATTAAATTTTACGGTGTTAATAATAATAATAATATAAAGTTCAGAGGACTCACCAGAACTGATATTGCCAGCAGCACCACCGCAACCACCCAAAAATAATCCCTGCAATTCAGAATTATTTGGAGTATAAATAAAATTACAATTACTCAAATTGGAAATCTTTGCAGAATTTCACCTGTTGGCGTGCGCTTTGAAGGTCTTGCTCCAACTGGGTAAGCTTTAGCCTACTAGACTCTAGTTGTTGCACGTAAGCCTATCGTTGGAGAAAAAGAAAAGGAACACATTAATTTGGTTGTTGCATGCATCTAAGAAGAAAGTGTCTCTGCCCCTACACAGCATAAAATAGCACTAATAGAGGTCTGCTAGTGCCAGCCAGAAACGAAAACCTTTTTCCTGAGTCGGCTCTTCCTCGCAGCTTCTCTGTTTTGAGCCAAACGTCTTAGTGTCTGAGACCATGGAAAGCAAAATTTGAAGGAACATATGTAAGTCAAAAACAAAAAGAGATGAAAAGACTTGACCAGAAGAAAATTTGTTTAAGTAGTTACGGTTAATACCTTGGCATCATGTTGTTTATCTGATGTGAGACCTTTCCTCTGCGACATTGCAATATGGAATTAACCGCACAACGGAAAGGAACAATAAGACAGGCTTGAGAAGACAATTAGGAAGTAGAAAGGATAATCTTTTACATTACTGCACTCACTGAGTTGCACTAGTGTAATACAGAGTCTAAGACGCTGTGAATTTTTGGAGACTGATCTAAGGATTACCATAAAAGTCACAATTGTATATCTAAAACACTCTCACAGAAACTGTAGTCAGCCATTCTGTTTGTTATCATGCTCTTGGAGGGTGTAAGTATGACTATGATATGGGAAGCAGAAACCATCATTGTCTCTGCTTTTCTTCTTTGCTTTTCAGATTTTGTAAATTCCAAAACGTGTTCTCTAAACAAGAGCTTTAACTATCAGTTATAAGGATTGAGTAAAGCGGGGTCATCATTGTCTCAAAGAAACAGTAATAACCACTGCAAAGATCCTAACTTTAGCCTTTTGTACGTACAAAACTCCTCACTTCCCTTCTATTTTCTCTCTCTGGGATTTCATGTCAGACTTACTACAGGAAATCCTTCAGATTCAGAGAAACTCTGCACTTTTGATTTTGTTCGGATTTTTGGGATCTGAGCTTTTTCTTTGTATTTTTGAAAGACATGGTCAGAGAGAGATAGAACAGTAGTAGGAACCATAAAGATACTAACTTTTCCTCAGTTTTGGGATTTGAGAGAGAGGAAATAATTAATCAAAAACAGTATCTTAAGGACCTTATCTTGGGAGGTTTTGGCGGGGGTTTGATTCAGCTCTGAGGATCCTACAGCTCTTGAGGAATCGCTTGCCATCTCTACTTGCTGAAGCTGTGATTGTTTCTGATCAAAAGCCAGACCTTGATCTGAAGAAGAAGCTTTTTTACTAATAGGACCTTCCAGCTCTAGCTGCACTTCAGCTTTGCGTGAAAGAGTGTTTATTGCTGATCCTGAGTCAGTACTCTCTTCTCCTGACTTTGAACTTGCCTGTAATCAAACCGTTAAAAAAAACATCATAAGTTCTCAACCAGTATTCAAGCATTAGCTCATTAGTAACGAAAACTACCTACGTGACCTATATCTTGAGAATGCCACTTAAGGAAGACTAGAAGGAAGTGAACTTAGTCAAATGGATAGTAAACGTAAAATTTATTTCTAATCAAACACTGGGCAGTAAAAGCCAAGATGTTCTTGAACTGTCAACCCTTGCCGTTTCCCTGATACCCACATCAAAGGACAAAAACAACTGGTCAAAGATTGATAAAGAAGATTCAGAAACTACTACTCTTGGAGTACGGTGGAATCTGATTGGCCATGAAGGGAACATATCCAGAGTCGCCGCAGGTCTGCCTGTTAGTGTGAATAAAGCTGCAAAAATCAACAAAAGCAAAATCTCAGAGGATCAGCAAAAAAATTGAAGGCTCGTAAGATGCTTAAAAATTTGCCACCCAATCCCCCTTTTCTGCAGCTACGTGTACAGAGTCACGCTAAGGAGGTCAGGTTACTATATCTGTAGCTTCACACCATTCAAGTCTTTCGGCCCAGAATCATTACTGTATTCCAAATGGTAAACCTCTATACTATACACTTCAATTGACATATTCAAACGTCTCTCTCTCTCTGCTTTTTGTGTAGAGTCGGTTATACTTATCAAACGTCAGAAAAAGCAGATATGACAAAGAACGCCTACGCGCTTTAGCTTCATCATTTCTGATCTTAGCTCCTTGAAGCATAATTGCTTCTTCCAGCTCTCCAAAATCAAAAGCAGGCCCTTCTTGATTTCTGATACATAAAACTCAATAAACCCATGTCAGCCATCAGAAGAACAATCTAGAAAAATAAAAATAGAGAAGCAAAAACAATCAGAATTCTTAGAATCTTCAAACTGTTGAACTTTTACAGCTAACACGAAGAGCTAATAATGTCATACATGAAACCTGTAGGAACGTTCATTCCATGAAAAACTGCATAAGGAAGATGGTGACTAGAGGGACCAGAGTCTGATAAACCAGTTTCTCTAACTCGGTGGCTGGCCATGCGAAAGACTTCTTTCAGACCATGCTTTTCTTTCTCTGACAAGGAAACGGAAACTGAGCAAGAAGTGAAACAGAGGAATTGGACTATGCACACATCAAAGTTATACATGTGCTCATACAAAAATTACATCTTTACCTCCGTTAATGTTTGAAGCCTAGGAAGATGTAGATGGAGCATAACACAAATAGTGGAAGCGAGAAATGGAATGGAAGGGAGAAGATCAAAGTTTTCTTGTCAAAGTACTGATGGATAGATAGCAGAAAGACAAGTCTCTTTCTTAGATGTGTCTCTTCTTGGCTTTGCAAACTTAAATGATCTTAAGATGGGAATCTCTGTCTATCTTTCTGTTTGCCTTGTTTTTCTTTCTCTCCTTCTGTGTGAAGAAAACCAACCTGATTTAATTAGTGTGTTCTACTTTTTTTTTTTTTTAATATATACATCAACTTCTCTATCTTCTCTGTATAGTATTAGTAGCGATTGATCAGATTTTGAAACTCATCCCTCATCCCTTTCTCTGTCAAACAGTACACCAAAATCTTGTCCTTGCAAAACTTGTCTCATTCCCTTGAAGTTGTGTGGGGTTTAGCCATAAATAAACAAATCAAAACAAAGTAAATCCAAAAGCGCAAGGAATGGTTTTTATTGTATTTTTAGAGGGTAAGGTGATTGGCAGGAACCCACCAGAATCACTATACAAACTCTTATCTGCTCTTTCCTCTAACCGCCTGTGCATTCTCATTGGTCCTTCCTAAAATACAATTCAACCATCACGGTGTCAGAAAAAAAGAAAAGGTGCCCTGTAAAATTGAGTTGACTGTTTAAGGGCAGGCTTTTCACTTGTATTTCAATTCACTAGTTGTTCGATGATGTTGAGGTTTTCAGTAATTAAAAGGGAAAGTAATCTTACTTCCATATGACTGAGCTAAAGAGTGTCAAACTAGAGAAGGGACTTTTCTACAATTTTGAAATGAATTTCATTAGTTTTCTCATCAACATTTCAACCAAAACATTATAGTAATGACCCATAAATAAGTAATACCCACTTCATATATGCCTTTGAGATGCATTTGTTTGGTACTATCCCCTTTGTTGACGGGTCAGCATCCATTCCCTGTCATCACCTAAAACCATGCCACATTAAGATTCCTTTCCTATATTAGGAATTTGTTTCCTTCATGTCACAGCTACAGCCTACAGCCTCCCCTTTCCAAATTACGATTTTTATTTTTCTCACTACCATGCCATGCCCTTAATCTTCTGCCATTAGTTATGGTTGTTTTTGTTACAGATACAAGTCTACTCAACGGTGACGTACACAAGCAACCACAGGAACATTTCAAATGAAGGTCCAACATTA
>JAOQML010000008.1:8621866-8634292 GCA_027568935.1 Erythroxylum urbanii
TTTCAGAAGTTACATGAGGCTATTTTCGTCTTTTCTTGATCTTGTCCGTCGGATAAGAATTTCTGTACCTCAGTTTTGAAAGGAACAAAAATTTATGTCCTTGTCCTCTAAAGACGGAACAAAAATGAGTGAAGATAGCAAGCAAACAGGACGAAGGACAGAACTTTTGTGTCTTTGTCCACCGTCCTCACCCCTGAAGACAGTAACCAAATGCAGGGTAAACGAACAACTCTCAGGAAATGCCTTATACGAGTTATCCTTATCCAACCGGTTCTTTAATTTTTTTTTTAAATTGAAGTATATCCTTATCCAACTGGTTCTTTAATTTTTTTTTAAATAAAAATTTAAGTATTAAACTTGCGTTGGAGTTTCTCGTTAATTTATAAGCATCTTTAAATGTTAGATGATAGAAGGTGGTGTAGGTTAAAAGTCACTAAGTCTCTTTCTAAAAACAAAAAAGCATCCTGTACTGAAATCCCACACGTTTCTGCACTCTTTTCTTTGATACTTAGAGTTTTTTTAAAAAAAAAAAGTAGAAAAAAAAATTACATTAACATTAACAACCAAACAAAATTTTGTTTTTATTCGAAAAAAAATATAAACAAAATATTGAAAACGAAAATGAAAACTAAAAATTAGAATAGAAAAATAGAAATAGAACCAAATGATTCCTTAATATGTTTGTTTCCTGCTAATGAAAGGGAAAGATTTGTCCATTAATTTCCCTGGTTGTCGTGGCTTCGAAAATATGCAACAATTTCAATGAGGTGAGGTTAAATGTCAACTATTTATTATGTGTTAGTGTACTTAGTCTCTTCCACTTCTCTACACGATTGTGTTAAAGATGAGTGTCCATGTGTAGTTTAGAAAGTTCATAAATTCAGCTCATAAATGTGGACTAGCCAGTGAGAGTTTTACGATGGATTATTTCTATAATTTGGAGAATTTTTACAATTATATTGACCAAACAATCTTCTTTCCCATTTATATACAGCTCTTGCAATTATATACTCTTGCCAAATTTTGAAAAGTGAAGGAAAAGTCAAGATACAAGGTGACTAGAATGCGGAAGACAAAGGGAAGAGATTATGGAGTAAGAGAAGTCGAGGACTTAATTGATTCAAAATGGAAGAGTTTGAGGGACTTGTAGAACAAAAAAGAATTTTGGAGGGCGAAATCAAATAATTAAAAAAAACCCAGGGACTGTTACACTTATGATTTCTTTCTAACATATGTCGCGGCCAGAGTCGGGCATTTGGTAGCATAACGCATTGTCACGTCGAGACAGTGACACGTATGTTAAACCACTTTGAAAGCCACGGTCTGTCCACATTCATGATTACCTCGGACAAACTCGCAAACAGACAAACCAAGAAACGGATTAAGTGCGGAGGAAGTAAAGTAACTCGATTTTCTTTCAAGTTATGCTAATAACATCTAAGCTGCTTCTTAGTATTTTGTTTGCGAATTAAAACGAGGAAGAAGATAGATGATGTCGGGATTATCGGAAGAGACGAGGATGTCACTACAGGCATCGTCGATGTTTCCGGGGTTTAGGTTTTCACCGACCGACGTTGAGCTCATTTCCTACTACCTCAAGAAGAAGATGGAAAGTGCCGACACGTGCGTGGAAGTTATTCCCGAAGTCGAGATTTGTAAACACGAGCCATGGGATTTACCTGGTACTATAAAATAATTATATATCACCAACCCTTTCCTTCTTTATCATCAATTTAAGCTTTTTATTAGTTTGTTTATTCATGCTCGTATAATCTCGGGGTTTGATTAGTGGGGAGAAGAAGGATATGGATATCTAACTTTTAATTAAACCATGAAATATAGTTGCATGTAACAGTTACTAAGGTCTATGATGATGATTTAGTTATTTTTACATTAGAAATTTTAAAGATTGAAACAAAGATTTAAAGATCGTATGGTTTCACGTTCTCCTTGGAGATTGATAGATGTAATAGCCTGATGTTTATATATCACGAATGATCCTAATTTGTGTCTACCATCACAATATATTTGGCCACGTGGTTTGGCTTGCAGGTCTAGATTGCTCAACTCTAAACTTACCTAAAGTCCAATTCTTCTAAACAAAACGGTTTTAAATTTAGTTGAATTGTTTCACTAACTTGTCTTGGATATATGTTAAATTGTTCTGGAAGTGTACAATTATATCTGATGACAAAGAAGTTACTTGGATTCTCTCCTTACTATAACGTAGCACAAAAGGTTTTCCTTAAGGTTTAAATGGTATGAAATTTACTAACAGGATTCACCTTTTCTGTGAAGATTTTAGACAAACTTATTAAATTTCATGGTAATGAATTCAAATTTAAAATTTTTTTCGGTTTCATGATATAAGAAGTTTCACTAAAAAACTTTGAGCTGTGTGCAATTCATTGGTTTCAACCATCTGTTAATCTTTTTCAAGAGTTTTTCAGAAGTAAAGAATATGATGCTGGATAAACTTATGTTCTCCTATCATTCCAAAGTACAATTTCTGTTTTATCCTTCTATTTTCAAAATAATATCGAGACTTTGCTTGGTCCTGAAGTTCCAATGTGGGTTTTGTGTATGAACTAAGGTTATATTTTTTGTAACTGAATAGCTTTTGGATCGTCTTTAACCAGGGAAATCTGTCATTCAATCTGAAAATGAGTGGTTCTTCTTTTCGGCTAGAGGAAGGAAATACCCAAATGGCTCACAAAGTAGGCGGGCAACTGAATCTGGTTATTGGAAGGCAACGGGAAAGGAGCGGAACGTGAAGTCAGGTTCTGATGTAATTGGTACAAAGAGGACTCTTGTGTTCCACGTTGGTCGTGCACCAAAAGGGGAAAGAACAGAATGGATTATGCATGAATATTCCATGAAAGGAAACTCCCAGGTCAAACTCTTCTCAATCCTAGTCATCAAAATTATATATTACAGAAGATGTCTATTTCTTAGGACACTTGAATTGCAATCTTACGTATATTATGCCATTAATTATCTTAGTCCTTTGAGTTTTGCTACTTTATCAACCTGTAGGAAGAAGTTTTGTCAATTTCTCTGCTTAAAGTAGTCACTATCATGTCTGTTTGATTGAGGATTTTGTTTGTGTGGACACCCTAACAAATTAAATTCCCTCTGCCTTCGTAGTGTCATATGTTTTTTTAGTACTATTGGTAACAAAAGAAGAGCTTGGACATGTGTTCTTTTCTTATCTTTCTGTCTCTAGTAAGGAATCAACTAATGTGTTCTTTTATTATCTTTCTGTCTCTAGTAAGGAATCAACCATGCCCCCTGTGAAGAGTCTAAATACGAGAAAAAGACTTAAGTTCCCGTCTTTTAAGTATGAATCAGAAAAAACTGGCTTCAATACGTTGTCTTAACTCTTTAAAAAAAATGTTTCAATTGCCAATTATGACTTGCACGCTTCCTTTTCTTTGAACTCCTTGCTCTTTCTCTTCGAATGTTGCAATGCCTGCAGTCTGTAATAATTCTAGATTTCCATCTTAAAGTATATATGTAGTAGGACGGTGGGTTTATGATGGTTTACTTATAATTTAACATAGAAGGCTACAAGCGTAACTATTTGTTATCATAGCAAATCATTTGTGATGACATAAGAAAAACTCAACTCAAGCTCCTCCTTCTTTTCTCCCCCTTTTCTACTTCTTCTAATCCAGACTTAATTTGGATTCTATTGCACTGACGACAAAGTGGGTTTATCAGAAACAGTATCAGTTATCAATTAGGAGTAAGGCTGCATTCTATGAATCATTTTAGACCTCGCTTCTTGTTATTTTTGCTGTTATTAGTTAATTTCTAAAGAGAGAGATCTTGAAAACTATTGAAAAGTTCTTGTAAATGAACATCATTATTATGTATTTTCTTTCTTCAAAAGATCAGGCATAGTTACTTATTTAGATAGAAATTGCAAGCTGTAAGATAATGTCACTGGCAATTCATTTTCTGACGGAGAAACATCAATGTGCTTAAACTGGAGGCATATTCTTTCTTCCTTCACTGCTTTATCTTCCAGATAGCCTATGCTTTCTGTTGTTACGATTAAACTTCAGGATTCATTTGCCAATTAAGATTGTGAACATAAACTAAAATATGTATAAGAGGAAGCGTCTGCGTGATTTAATGTAGTCATGAGATTTATAAGAAAGTGATTTTCACTTTTAAGATGCTTCGTTTCCCAAAATTGATGGGAAGTATGTTCGTGAAATGCAGGATTCTATGGTTGTTTGCCGTTTGAGGAGGAATGTTGAGTTCCGGTCTACTGACACATCAAGTCGAGCTTCTCTAAATAAAAGTCCTCTTTCGAATGCGCAGAGCAGTGGTAATGCTGCTTCAGAAAGTGTTATTGACCGGACAGGAGTGTCTGAAGGGGAAAAAGCTGAATGCTCAAAGAAATGTAGCAGCGGTAATGATTCTTTCTCAATTGAGCAGCTTGATTCTGCATCTGAATGTGAACAAAAGCTATCAGATGGGATTACCTTGGCAGGATCTTCAATTCTCGAGAAGGTGCTAGATTGTTGTTGTATATCTTCACCTTTATCATATCATATTTCTATTCAGTGGGCTTTGGTTACAGAATGCAACTGATGCAATAGCGTTGATCTTCAGATAGAAAGTTATAGGCTCAATATCTTCATGTTCACGACCTATAAAATTGCGATTTTTGATGAGAAGTTTTTGTCTTGAATACCAGGATTTTGATTCCGAAGACGACTTCTATGCCGATATACTGAAGGATGACATAGTCAAACTGGATGAAACTTCATCGTTGAACATTCCTCGGTTCCTTGCGGTTAATAGCAGGCCTGCCACAGAGAATAGTTTCCAACACCTATTCTCACAAACACTTCCAATGTCGGCATCTCCTTTCCTAGGAGCAGCAAACCAGAGAGTCAAGTTGAAGAAGCCAGCATTGGCAGAGGCGTTTGAGAAGGTGGACTCCGGACAGAAGGGAAAAGAAAAAGAGAGGCCGCAAAACCCACCAAAATGCGTGTTTAGTGCACTCTCACGACAAATCGGTACTCGGGGGCTGATATCTGTAGTTTCAGTTATCATGGTTTTTCTGGTTTTGTTGGTGTCATTGTTGGGAGGTTCCCAGCAAGTCAAAAGGATTGCCTACGCCACCATATACAAACTGTCTCCGCACTGAATGTTGCAAGGCGTTCTCAGTCCCCACCTTGCTCCAACACCAGGATCACTTTCTGTCAACAAATAATGTGCTAAGTTGATCTTTTTCTTTTTTTTCCTTTACTGTTCTCGGATTAAGCCTTTGGTGTGTTTGAATTCTTACCAGGATTTTCTAGATTTTTAATTTTGGGTGAACCTCCTGTTTCCACGTTACTACAGTCGCATACACGACCGTAACAATTTATGCATTTACTTCCTCAAACATATTTATGGGGAGCGTAGTTGAAAGGGCCAGCTCGTGTAACGAGAAATGTGGAAAGCTCAACAGCAGCGTTCACTACAATGCCAATGCCATTCCCAGAAATGTAAAAGAGGCAAAATCTTTTCTCTGAGTCGAGATGCCTGATTTTGTTGTCACTTGTTAAACCAATCCTTGAACACCATCATGTAAATCACTACACCAGCAGTGACTTGGAACATTGGAGAACATTGTCAATAAGAATCATATCCAACATCCGAACTGGACCCGTGATTCCAGATGAATATTTGTATCATGATCACCTGATAAAAAGAATGTGAAAAATATATGCGTAGGATCGTTGGAAATATTACCACCTCGAAACTTTGGTATCGAAGTTCACACTACTTCGGGCTGATCAGAATGTACGATTCTCTGCTCCGTGTAATAGAAATCTATTACGAGGATCTAAAGATGGTAGGAGGAAATTCAAGTGGGACAAATCGACGAGTTGGTGTGCTAGAAGATGCACTAACCTTGCTAAAAAATTATGCTACTATAGGTGGTGGCACGAACTAGTCACGGTCAAAAGTTCCAGATCTAAAGTATTTTGATGGCACTCAGGATGTAAAGGCACTAGAGAATTTCTTATAAAATATATAGCAATATTTTGACATTGTTGGTCTCTTAAATGGATACAGTCTCACAAGCGTGTATGTAGCTGGGGATGCAAAGTTGTGGTGGAGAGCTCGATTGGATAACAATTTAGATATGAGAAGATAGTGGATAGAAACATAGAAAGTTATGATCCATAAATTGAAGGACTAATTTCTTCTTTACAATACGCTATAAGTTGCTCAGGAATCCTTACAAAAGGGACTCAAATCACCAGTACCCAAATACCCTATGCTTCATGTTTCCCTTCAAATCCAACCATTAAATAACTTGGAGAGAGAAAAAATAGAAGGTTGGATTTGAAGGGGAACAGGAAGCACGGGGTATTTGGGTACATGTGATTTGAATCCTTACAAAAGTTATTACAAAAGGGAACAGTTCAGAGCTACATAAATGCATTTAAATCCATGATATTGGACATCCAAAAATATTTGACAAAGACAAACTTTTTATTTTCTTAGTTAGGTTTCAGAAATAGGCACAGATTAAACTACGTCGACAAGGGGTGCAAGGTCTTCTTAATATGATTGTAATGGTAGAATATTTGGTAGACTTACATCTGAATAAGGATAAAGAGGTAATATGGACCTTTAACTTGTTTAAGCATTAGGTGAAAATAAAACATGGAAACGGTAACCCAAAATATGATGGAAAAACGATACAATATGATAAGGAAAAAGAGCTAAATGTATGGTAATGGATTTGCTTCAAATGGGCATAAAAATAATAAAAACACTGGGCCTTTGATATGCAATAGACCGCACTTTATACCAAAGTGTCTGAAACGGGAAAAACTTAATGCAATGAAGACTAAAGATGAAAGTGTGTGTAAAGTAGCCATATTGGTGAACCCATTATAGCTGTTGAATACTTTGTCAAACAAAGTGTGTGCTACTCATTCTTCACTATTACATGTATTAATTCAAATAAATAAGGAAAAAGTAGTGATAATGGTCGACGTAGGTGCTATAAATGGTTTCATTGCAAACATAATTACTGTTAAGTTTTAATTGAAGATGAGTAAAGGCACAAACCATTTGAAAATGGTGAATATGAAAGTTAGGGATGTGACTAGTATATCTTATAATGTGCTCATTGAGAAGGATGGTTAATAGAAAGATAAACGTGATGGTGATACTAATTGATGATTTTTAACATAATCCTCAGTATTGAATTTATCTAATTACACAAAGATGTGATATATCAACATTTGAATGGAAATTCTCAAAAAAAAAACATTTGAATGGAATTATGTTCATATATGAGCATAAACCTTGCCTTGTAAAATGTCAAGATCTTAATAAAAAGAGGAACAGTGGTAAATAATCGATCATTTCAGCTATAATGGCAAAGAAAAGGTTGAAATATGTTGAGCATACTTATCTTATTGCTATGGTTGAAGTGATAGAAGGTATTATGATAGAAGTGTTGAATGAAATTGTACTATTGTTGGAATCATATCGAGATGTAATCTAACAAAACTGCCTAAGAAATTACCTTAAGGAGAGTAATAAGTCATAAAATAGAATTAGAAACTACTATAACTCCTCCTACTCGTGCTTCAAATCGGATGTCTTTGTTATAATTAAAGAAATTGTAGAAACAATTGAATGAATTATTATTGGAAGCAGGCATGCAACCCTCAAAAGTTCCATATAATACCCCAATTCTTTTCTAGAATAAGGCAGATGGATCATTAAGGATTTGTTTCAATTGTTAAGTATTGAATAAGGTGACCATTATGAATAAGTATCCCACTTTCTTCGTATAAGATCTTATAGATAAGTTGAGAAAAGCTTTTATATTCACAAAGCTAGATCTTCGCTCAAGATATTGATATGTTTGGGTTGTGGAAGGAGAGAAATCAAAAACCACTTATGTAACTAGGTACGGTGCATGTGAAATTTTAGTAATTCCTTTCTAATTGACCAATGCATCTGCTATGTTTGCAATCTTATAAATAATGTGATATATGAATTTTTAGCTGACTTTATAATTATGTTCCTTGATGATACTATGGTTTATAGCAACTATATGTAAGAGCATATGGTTTATTTGGAACAAGTGATTGAATGTTTGAGCAAGAACTAGCTATATGTCAAAATGGAAAGTGTGATTTTTCTTCTTGAAAAATTAAAATTTTGGAACACTTAAGTAGGTAAAAATGAAGTTTGAATGAATCTGAAGAAAGTGCAGGCTATTATCGAGTAGCCAGCCACTATGAAAGTGACGAAATTACAGTCCTTTCTCAATCTTTCAAACTATCATCAAAAGTTTATCTACATCTACTTTCAAAAAGTAGCACCTCTTATAAATTTACTTAAAAAGGAGAAATGCAGCTAGACAGATCAATGTATGGATGCCTTTGCTAAGTTAAAAAGACCATTGCATCGGGACCTATTTTGAAATTGTCAGAATCTGAATGACCTTTTGAAATTCAATGGATGCCTTAGATAAAACAACTGGAGGTGTATTAGTTCATGAGGGACATCTTGTGGCCTTTGAGAAAAGAAAAATAAATGATACGAAAAAAGGTTTTCTACAGGTGTAGTGTATCTACTTATTAGAATTGAATTTGCGGTATGAATAGACAATATAGCAAATACTTTCTTTAAGGTGAAAAAGAAACTATTAGCTTAGTATCCAAGATGGCAAGATTTCTTGATTGAGTAGGATTTCAGTTAAATACACAAACTAGAAAAGGGTAACCAAATTTATGATGACCTTAGTAAGAGAGAGGTGTTAGCAGCTTACTATGATCTATCCCAAATTAAAGTAGAATTGACAAAAAAATAGCAAAATGGTAAGCTTGATACTAGTTATTGTTAGTTGGTGCAAGAAGTTCAAGATGGCATGACCAAATGGTTTTGGCTCAATAACAGGTTACTTAGAGGAAAAGGGGGAAAGCTACTTGTTCTTTGATTTGACAAAATTAGGAGATAACTCATACATGAGTGATATGATTCACAGTAAGTAAGACATCTAAAAAGGGAATAGATGACGACATTATTTGTCACATTCATATGTTTGGCTTCATATGGAGCTGAACATTAAAACCAACTATTGAACTTATTTAGTTTGCCAGTAAGATAAGATGGAGAGATAAAAGCGAGAGGAATTGTTAAAGCCTCATGATTTTATTATAAAATTTTTGAAAATTAATGGCAAGACCTTGGTGCTGGTGGTGGTATATCGATTCACCAAGTATGTTATTCTTACTATTTCTACAACATCTTACCTAAAATAAATTGCAGTTGACTTATTCTATTAAAATATTGTGAAGCACTTTGTTGTTCCACTTGATGTAGTAAGTAATTAGGATACTCAATTCATTGATAGATTTTAAACTTATTTGTTCAAATGATGGGGGTTAAATTAAAGTTCTCCATACAAGTCATCCATAAATAGAAGAAAACTGAAATGATAAATGTATTGATGGTTTGAGGCATTATGTGAGTTCCAACCAGTTAAAATGATAAATGTATTAATGTCTTGAGACATTATGTGAGTTCCAACCAATAAAACTGGTTGGAACTGCTGGAAAACATAAAGTTTGTGTACAACTTACAATGGTCTTCCTCCACAAAAAAGAACTCATTTAAATTAGTATTAGGCCAACAACTCCTCACTCCATTCGAGATGAAAAAGCAGTAGATGGAGACAAATTTCCTACTACTTATACATATATTAAGGAAAAATAAGAAATGTTGTAAGAAAAAAAGTAATGGATTAGCATTATCAACCGATGGACTTTAATGTTCGGGACAAAGTATTGTTGAAGTTCCCACCCTAAATCCTAAAGGGAAAGATAAGTGGGAAGACAATATAGAAGGGATTAATTATAAAATATGATAGTCCCTTCTAAATCATCAAGAAGGTAATGTTGCCTATCACTAAAAGTTACTTAAAAGGTTAAAGGTTCATCATACTTTCCATGTGAGTTTTCTATATAGGTTCCATAAAGACATGGAGGAACCAAAACAGAGTAAGCCAAAATTGATGTATAATTAATTTGACAAGGACATAATCAAGATCCTTGACGATAACATAAGAAAAATTGGTGGATGAAATTTCTTGTACAATGATTTGTAACCTCAAAGAAGCCCAAGGTGTGTCATATATACCAACAAAATCAAACACACTACTAATACAACATAAACACTAGCCATCAAACATTACACCACTGACAAGGATCAAATATACTAGGACACTTTCTCTATGTACCATTTCTTAACCATAATTGTAAATTCGGAGAATGCAATAAAAAATAAAATTGAAACTATAAAGATATGATAATAAAAAGGTATGAATATATTCACATTTATTAAGCTCAAAATTTTACAAGCATGAGAGGATGGGAAAAGCATGGAATTATTTTTAATTTGATAGACAATATAAAATAAATCCTAAAAATTTATACGAACAATTGTCACATAATAGTTGAGCTGAGGAAAAATAAATGCAACAAGTAAAATGGTTGAAAATAAATGATGCACATTGGCAAAAGCAAGTATAAGGACACATGGTAATTAAAATAGATTAAAACTTATCTATATAATTAGTTTAATTTATCTATAAATAATCATTCATGTTCTTATTTTAAGCATAAAAAATAAATTCATTCACTAAAAGTAGAGCTTGTAAAGTTCTAATCTTATAGATTTTAAATTGTAAATCAATATTTGAAAAGGTTAAAGAGTAATACCTTTACTGTAATTTTCAATTTTATAAAAAACACATTTGTCATTTAATTTTATTAAAAAATCTTATTAATAATATTATAAGTAGACAAAATTGTCCTTTCACAAGCCATATGTAAAATGAAATAACATAAAAGTCTATGTGAAACCTTCATAGCAATATGGCAAGTGGGTAACCTAAATCTGTCAGTAGGTAACTCAAATTAGTTAGGTGTAACTTGAATTAGTTAGTGTATAATGAAGATTAGTTAGTGGGTAGTACAAAACTTTACCCGATAATAGGTTAAAAATATTATTCATTTGACGATTATTAGTTGGGTTATAATTTCTTCTTTTCTTCATTATTAAATGGGATTGAGATGAGACGAGAAACTAAGATTGGGAAGAGGAAAAGTTTGGGTATTGTCCAAATCGAGGTGAGTTTTGCTTTTAAATAATTCAAAACCAAAATAAAAAATTGAGCTATTGTTCGTATAATTATTCTAGCAAGTGATACCAAAGCCTAATTAGAATGTGCATATCTACTTATCATATACTCTGTTGTTATATTATAAATGAATCCTCCACTTCATAATGGAAGTTAGATGTTATTCATTATTTAAAAGTATTAGGCACTACTCATATATAAAATTATTGCTTTTATGAAATAATCGTAGCTTTCTCTAAAACTAAAACAATTTGGGATAGAAGCAATGACAATCAAATTTAAAATTAAGATGTTTAACAAGAATAATTCCTTATTATAGAAGTGGAAGATGAAAGTTATCCTTATAAAGGATAATTATTTTGTGGACATTAGTAGAAGGCCAATAGACTTTACAAATAATTACAAGTGGAATGAAATATATGGAAATGATATTATAAATCTTCATCTAGCTTTAGCTAATGCACTTTTTCTAACATAAACACGATTACGCACATAGACGTATAGTTTATCGTGTCTACAAGTAATTATAATGGACGCAGTTTTGTACATGTGCATGTGCCAATCCATATCCTTTATATTGTCCCTTCATAAATTCTAATACGAACATGATTAATGTTTTATACTTGACAAAAATAAATACAAATGCCTAAAGAAATTATTTCACCTCAACTTTTGGTGACTCAAGATTGCCTTGCTTTAACACTATATATGATGATAAGTTGACAACCTAATTACTAGTAATTAATATAAACCTAACTCCATTAGGGTTTAGAGTGCTACTATTATCATTTTGAAAACGTTAAGTTGCAATGTGATATTATAAATAACAATAAAGACTTAATTCAAAATTTTAAGAAATATTAAGGTGTGATTTAGACATTTAACTATGAAATAATCTATTTATAATCTACTCAAGAATAAATTAAATTGTATGCAAATTAGCCACATATACCTTATTATTTATAAAAATTATTAGAAAAGGTAATTTATATTTTAAATTTACATCTTTATTTAATTTTGTAATACTAACAATGAGCAAAAATATACATCAATCAAATTTCAAAATTTTTCATTTGTTACAAATATAATTCAACGTCCAAAAGAGTTAGCCCCTATCAGTCTCTTTAATATAGAATACAATATACAATAAATCTATCTATGTCAGCATATACATGAAATTCTTAATTAATAAACTATTAATATTTTTAACTAAATCTAAATAAAAATTAATTAACCACTTT
>JAOQML010000008.1:8649317-8660029 GCA_027568935.1 Erythroxylum urbanii
TTCTATTCATACTTGCTAAAATGACTAAATTCTAAGAAAATAAATATAATAAATCAATGAATAAATAAACAAATAAATAAAATACAATAAATTTTTTAGGGTCCAACAGTGCACAAATATCATTTTAGGCACCTCAGTTTATGGATAACCCTACTTAAATTGAGTATGTATTGGACATTAAAGCAAGTTTTAACATCGAGGGAATGGCTACAAGGGTCTGTAAAGCATAAAGTATTCAATGGTAGCAAGACTCTCTTCTAGTATGATAATTCTCTTCTAGTATGATAATCTCATCCCTCCCAATATATACGATGCAAACTATGAGACTACCATGACAGTTTTGTGATGATTTGGAGAAAAAAATGAGGAATTTATATGGGACTCAAACAATGAACACCATAAACTGCACTTAGTTAACTAGGAGGCAATTTGTAAACCGAAGAAAGTAGGGGGCCTTGGGGTTAAACAAATTCGATCCTCCAATGATGTTTTACTTACTAAGTTGGGTTAAGAATTGCTCACAAAGCCCTCAATGTTATCGATATAGGTACTTAGGGCAAAATACCGAATAAATATGCACCACATCCCTCAAACGTTGCATAAGCAAGGAGCTTCGGTAATTTGGCG
Organism: Erythroxylum urbanii; assembly: GCA_027568935.1. Taxonomy (NCBI): domain Eukaryota; kingdom Viridiplantae; phylum Streptophyta; class Magnoliopsida; order Malpighiales; family Erythroxylaceae; genus Erythroxylum; species Erythroxylum urbanii. The sequence continues at coordinate 8,649,945 of JAOQML010000008.1, forward strand.
GGGGATAGCAGCTATGTGGCGCTTTGTCCACCAGGGACTCAAATGGAAGCGTGGTAATGGAAGCCGTATATATTTCTGGTTAGACCGTTGGATGGATGCTTAGGGTCCTTTGTTATATGAGATAACATCCCCCATTCCTGATAGTTTGATGTACACGACAGTTACAAATTATGTGAATGAGGATGGAAACTGGAAATGACATATGTTCCAGCACTATCTTCCCTCTATAGTTTGTTTGGTTATAGCAGTAATTCGGCCGCCACTAGCTGACATGGGGGAGGACAAAGTAGTGTGGGGACTAGAAAACTATGATGATTTCACGGTTGCTTCTGTGTATGATTTAGTCGAAGATTTAGGTCTAGAGGACCGAAATCTGATCTGGACTTTAATATGGAAATGGTCAAGGCCACAGCAAATTCGATCGTTTCTTTGGATTCTAGCTAAAAGGAAGCTATTGACCAACCAACAGCGCGTCGCTTGACATATATCAACAGATAGTAGTTGTCAGTTCTGTGGACAAGAAGAGATAACCTTGCATGCACTTAGGGACTATCATAGGGTGACAATATTTTAGTTTAAATTTCTCCCTGATGTGATCGATTTCGAGTTTTTTCAACAGGATGAGGTGACGTGGTTGAGATCTAATCATACTAAACAAGTTCAAATGCAGCTGGGTGAGTGGGCCACTATTTATGGTGTCTCCTGCTGGTATTTATGGTAGTGGAAAAACAAGAGTTTGTTTGAGGATGGTTTTGTTTAGCCAAAACTCAGACATCGTATAGTCTTAGACTATGTTACTTGGATCGATACATCACAAATAGTGGCTGGCCGAGTTATTAAATCATAGGATTTGACTTTGGGTAACCTATTGGGATGGACTCCACTGAAGGAGGGCTGGGTTAAATTGAATACCGATGGAGCGGTGAAACAAGGGTCTTCTATTGCCACTGCTGGTGGGTTACCTCGGGATTGCTATGGACATTGGTGTGGCAGATTCATGAAGCATATTGGCGAGTGCTCACCATTGACTACTGAATTCTGGGGGGTGCATAATGGGCTTAGCTTGGCATGGGACCTTGGTTACTGACATGTCGTTTTAGAGTACAGGGAATATGAGATTTAATGTGTAGAGATTGGGATGTCCAGCTTCAACACGTCTATAAGGGAATCAGAGCGCCAACAACCTGGCTAATCTCGCCTTGCTAGCATATCCAGGACTGCATGTGCTTTATGAACCTCTGACGAAAACTAAGATGCTTATACAAAAGGATCTGCAAGGATATTTATATCGCAGAGTTCTGCGATAGTGTTGTAGTTACTGTTTGTTTCTTTCCTTTGTATAAAAAAATGGCATCCAAGAGGTCCATTATATAAATTAGAGGATCTTCAACCTTTAAGGCCTCTTATTCCCCATAACTCAAAGATACAAAAGATGATCTCCAATGATCAATGGAGCCCGCCCTTACACTTCAGCAAACGAATAGATGCTCACCGATAGCCTACCAGATTATTATCTTAACTCGGATAAAGAGGATAAAGTGTAATGAAAAATGGATAAATCACTGATCTTCACTGCTAGGTCATGCAAGAAGCTTATATTACCTCCTAACTTGTCAAAGATACCCTATTTTTCACTAGTATGGGATCAAAATGTAAAACTTGCACATAGTTTCTTCATGTGGCTTGCTTTATGGAGCAGAATGCCTACAAAGGATTCACTCAATATTTGAAATAAAATCTAACCATTGTGAACTATATCTAACAAGGCTGAGAGCATGAACCACCTCTATTTTAGATGCAACTATTCTTCACAAGTGTGGATCAAAATCACTTCTCTACTAAACATTACTTATTATGCAAATGATAAGCCAGGAACAATATAATAGGCATTAATTCTTAGGATGAGGAATGGAACTAACTATAAGAAGTTCAAGATATGATTGGCTATAGTGCTGAATAATCTATGGAAAGAGAGGAGTTCTAATATGTTTGGCGGAGATTAAAAGACTTCTGCAGAGTTGTATTAAAAAACAACATTACAAGCTAGATTGACTACCATTGTTAGAAGCTTGCAGCCAAACCTATCTCCAAGTATAAAAGAAAAATGGCACCTTTGAGATATGCTTTCACTGATTGAGCTAATTACAACCCTTATTTTGTTCTTGCTAGTTTATACTATCAACACTTAATATTAATGGGATCAGCGGACCTTTTGTAGGGATCAGCGGACCTTTTGTATCTTGTAAATTAATCCTTTTCCATCAATGCAATATTACTTAACTTTCAAGAAAAAAATTTAACTACAAGTACAAACTATCCCTTCTTTATTTTTTCTTTTAATTTTTAAAAAGACTAATTTAATTCTTTTAACTTTCACTTTAAATGCATACTTGATGATAATCTCATTTTGTGAAATGAACTTTTAGCTTATTTTAAAAATATTTTTAAAATTCAAAATTTAACTAACTAGTATTAAAATTCTTCATTAATCTACCTAAAATCGAAAATTAAAAGATGTAAACAATTAATCGAAATATAATAAGGAGTTAATAGCATAAAAACAAAACAACAAACTTTAAAAGTCTTAATTAGGTACCCTAAATCACTTTTATCTACTGGAAAGAAGTCTTAACATTAATAAGTCTTTTCAGTTGTCATTGTTATTGTTATGTTTGTTACTAATTTTTTCTTGTAAAAATGATGACTAAAGTCATCAGATTCGTTTTGAGAATATGTTTTTTTAACATATTGGTTGACTAACATAAGGTATTGGTCGAACATTGTTTATGATGCCTAATAATCAATGATTAAAAAATCAATTCAGTTCTCCTAGTTTAATTGTGAAAATCTTGATTTAACTAACTTTTTAATTATATTTTTAATTTTTCAGTTCAATTTACTTTAATAACTATTTTTGTTTAAAATAAATCAATTTATTAATTAATCGACCAATTTTTATAAACTAGTCAACTTTTATAAATCAAAATAAACTAATTAAATTTTATTTAACATTCTCCTTTTTTTAATTGAACTCCAAATTCTTCGATATATAAGAACAGTCTCCTTCATTAATATTTCAAATTCTTCAATTTTATCTAATCTTTAACCAATTTTATGACACCTTAATATTGGTTAAACCTTTTAAACCTTAAATATCTTGTTTTATTAGTTTAACTTCTGGTTTGATTTTTTTTAATACAAAGGAAAGAAAGAAACAAAAATTACAACATTATCGCATGGCTCGACGATATGAAACTCCTTGACTATCCTATTGTACAAAAGCCAACGTTTCCATTAGAAGTTCTGTCAGTACATGCAGTCCTGGACTTGTTAGTAAGGCTAAATTAGCCAGCCTGTTAGCGTTCTAATTCTCTTCTCGATAGACATGATGAAGCTGGACATCCCAATCTCGACACAGCAGCGCTTGTATGCCCTGTACCAAAAAATTAGCCTCAGTCAACATTCGTTAAGAAGATGAAAGAATATTGATTACCGCCAGCGAATCCACTTCGAGGACGACTTTTTGATAACCAAGGTCCCAAGCTAATTTAAGCCCATCACGCACCCCCCTAAATTCAGCATTCAAGGCCGAGCATTCTCAAATATTATTCAAGAATCTACCACACCATTGTCCAGTGTAGTCCCGAATTAAAACCCCAGCAGTACTAATAGAAGACACGTGTTGAACCGTTTCATCTGTATTTAATTTTATCTAACCCTTCTACATGGGTTCCAACTCACAAAGTGACCTACGGGCAAACCCATTGCTTCAATAACTCGACCAGTCACTATATAGTCTAAGACAATGTGATGTCCTACTTCTGGCCAAGCAAAACCAGCTTCAAAAAGACTCCTATTCCGCCACTGCTATAAATACTAGCAAGAAATACCATATATTGTGGTCCACTCCCCCATCTGCATTTGAACTGGTTTAGTAAGATTCACATCGCCTCATCCTACTGAAAGAAGTTAGACTCAATCACCTCGGGAGGAAATTTGCGCCAAAAAGCTTTCACCCGTGTACAATCCCGAAATGCATGCAAGGTTGTCTCTTCTTAACCACAGAACTGACACCTGCTATCCGTTGTTATATGTTTAGCGACACGTTGTTGATTAGTCAGAAACTTCCTTTTAGCTAGTAGCCACATAAATGATCGAATCCGTTGTGGACCTAACCATTTCCATATCACAGTCCATATTGGATTTTGGACTGCCGGATCTAAATGTGCGATTAATTCATAAGTGGATGCCACCGAGAAGCCACCAAATTGTCCTTAGGCCCACACAACTCGGTCCTCTCCCTTGTCAACCAATGGAGGCCGAATTGTTGCAATAGCCGAACAAACTATAGAGGGGAGATAGCTCTGGAACAAATTCCATTTCCAGTTCCCATCCTCATCCATCAAACTGTCAGGAAGGGGGGATGTTGTCTCAATTACTAATGGACCCCAATTTGCTATCCAATGGTTTAGCCAAAAAAATATCCGACTGCCATTTCCTAGCTTCCATTTGATTCCTTGGCAAATATAATCCCACGTAGCTGAAATTTCTCACCAAATTATTGAAGCCCCTTGCTTATGCAGCGTGTAAGGGATATGGAAAACATTTAGCCGATATTTTGCTCTAAGGACTTGTACCCATAGCACTGAGGGCTTAGTGAGCAATTACCATCCCAACATAGTAAGTAGTGCATCATTGGTCGCTCTAATGTGTTTGATCCCAAGTCCTTCTGCTTTCTTCGAGTGACAAACGACCTCCCAGTTAACTAAGTGTGGTTTTCCCTGCCCATCTTGTGAACCCCAGATGAAAGTCTTTACTATTTTTTCCAAGTCATCATAGAGTTTTCGTGGCAACCTCACAGTTTGCATTGTATATATGGGAAGGGATGAGATCACTGATTGTGTTAATGTGATTCACCTTGCCAGGGATAATGCTTGCGCATGCCACTCGACTAGCTTTTGTTGGGCACGATCTAGGATGTACTGATAAGTATTTCTCGTTATTCGCTCATGGATCAAAGGTACACCTAGATATTTACCCAAATTAGCCGTACATTGAATCTGTAACGCTTGACTGAGATTATGCGCTTATTCTGGAGGAACATTCTTGGAGAAAAAAAATCCAAGTTTTAGTATTCTTCACCTTTTGTCCTGACACTGTAAAATTTCTTCAAGATTCTTGATACCCCCGCCACTTGCATTGATACCATAGAAACACACTTTATAATGACACTAAGTAAAGAATTTGGAATTCCGAGTTCTTAGAGTGTGTCAATTATAAAGTCCCAGTTCAGGCGATCATAGGCTTTTCCAAGTCCACTTTTAGAGAAAAATACCCAAACTTCCCTTTCTTCTTTCTCATCGAATGGATGATCTCCTGAGCAATGATAATATTATCAATTATGTGCCATCCAGGAATAAAGCTGCATTAGGTATTCGCCACTCAAGCATCGAGGTGTAGCTTCAATCAGTTGACTATCACTTTTGAAATGGTCTTGTACATCACTAAGCAAAGACTAATAGGTCTAAATTGGGTAATATACTTTAGGGACAAGACTTTAGGGATCAATACTAGAATAGTTTGATTTAAGTCCTATTCCCAACCTTCATTTCGGAATATTCTCTGAATAAAAGTCACCACCTCTTGACCCACGTTGCCCCATTGATTCTGGAAAAATAACGATGTAAAGCCATTAACCATCGGTGCTTTATTTGGGTTCATATAAAAAATCGTTGTGTTTGATTTCGATTGCGTAGATTGGTTTTTTGAGTTCATAGAGTTGCGCCTCTGTTAGACGAGGAAAGGCTCCAAAGCTGTGTAAGCACTGTGGTTGATCCTCTTCTGCAACATACACTTGAGCAAAGTAATTCCTAGCCATATTGCGCATCTGCATTGCATCATCGATTTCATTTCCATTATTATCAAATAACCGCTCTATCGTCAATTTCTTCCATTTGGACATAGTGACCGTGTGATAATATTTAGTATTACGATCACCCTGTGACAACCCGTCGCACCTGGCTTTCTGATGCCAAAAGAGTTCTTCCTCACAAGTACTTGAAATAGTTCTTCGCTCAGCTTGTCCTCCAGGGCCAATAGCGAATCAGAATCATCATTCTTCATTGCCTTCTATATGCCTTCCAAACAAGCTAGCAGTCTTTTTTTATGATAGAATATATTGACAAAGACTGATTTATTCCTTTGCGTAAGTTGGCTTGAAAACTTGGTTAAAGATTTAGTAAACGTTGCTTCGTTAGGAAGCTAATTCTCAGCGACTAATGTGGGAAATGCTTCATGAGCGAGCCACGTAGATTGGAATCAAAACATTGGTTAACCTATGTTACACAAGCTTGGTCGGACAAAGTGAACCAACATTGGCCTATGGTCAGAGCCCAGAAAAGGTAAATGGTGGTTAATTATATGAGGGAATACTTCCAACCAAGATGACAAACCAAATACTCTATCTAGCCTAGCTTGGACATTGCCTTGCCTCCAAGTAAACCGCAAGCCAACGTATCCCAAATCATGCAGTCCACACCCATGGACCCATTGGTTAAAAGCTTCACTAACCACCGAAGTGTTTGGGGAACCACCCCTTTTATCAGCAATATTCAATTTTGCATTGAAATCCTCACTAACAATCCAAGAGCGATTAATGGAGCTTCCTATCCCTTGTAAAAGAAGCCAGAGGAATTTTTGGTTTGGCAGTTGGGGACTAGCGTAAATAGCAGAGAATTTAAAGGAGTAAGAACCATACTTGATTTTGGCATGTATAAGTTGTTTATGTGCTATCCCTACCGAGATGTCAAACTCCTTCTTCCATAATAACCAAATCCTGCCAGTAACATCTACGACTTCAACTCGAAAGGAATAATCAAATCCTAGGTTGCAGATGACAGCTTGAGCTCGTCTTCCACTAATCCTAGTTTCAACTGGCACCAGTATCCCTGGTTGATAATTACGAAGATAACTCCGTAAGATCGCTTGAAATCGTTCCCCCAATCCCCTTGACAACTCTATATAGACATAATAAGACATCAGATAAAACGAAAACCACCTAAGACCAAGAGGTAGCTAGAAACCCATCCAACGCAATATTACTGTCGCCATCCGGAGACTGTGGCACTATCTCTTCGACAGATCCCTGCTCACTCGAAATGTCCTCCATACTGGCCTCGCCTGCCTTTCAATTTGGGGGCTCGGAGGGAGGTAAAATAAAGTTTGTCCAAGTGGATCTACATTGATCCGCAAGCTCCTCAATACCTTCCATAGGTTCGCCTTGTTTCCCAATGGTCAACTCCCTCCCCTCTTGTTCGGTCCTATCACAAAGAACATTGTGGTGAGAATTTAGGGTCATTGCTTTGTGTTAATCAGTGGGGGAGGGTTGGAGCTATATGGGTAACACTGGACTTGAAGCCTTTATGTTGGAATTGTCTTTAGCGAAGTTGCCTTTGACCTGTGGGCCCACAACCTTGCCTTTAAGTGTTCCTTTCGAATTCTTCTTGGGTCCATACGATGTTGACGGTAGCCCACGTCCCTTCTTCTTTACGTCTTCAATTAAAGAGTCCAAATTAAGCCTATGACTTGTCTCTGGACCGGGCGGAGGTCCAAGTGAGAGTGTCGATGAGTTAGTCATGAGCTCCCTACTTCCCTGCTCTGACAATGCCGCAAACTTTGAGCCACCCATGCGATTGACAGCACTAGTTTGACGTATGTTGTGCACAGACTTCTAGGTTTTACTGTTACGTGAATATGACCGTTGTACCTAGATCCAAGGGCCAAAGACTTTGGGGGTCACATCGTACTTCTTTGCTGCTGATATGCCACCCAGAACCGTTGCTTCTTCCTGCTTGTTGGCTGCACTGTAGGTCGGCTATTTTTGGTGGATTGTGTGGTTTTGTGGTTTAGCTGGGCATATCCCAGCTTCATGACCTACCATTCCATAACGGAAGCATATCTAGGTCAATCATAAGCCACCATGATCGTTTCACCATCGAGTTCCACTGAAGGACGTAAAGGTACACTTAGATCTATGTTAACTGCAACTCTTGCAAATTTGCCCCTCTAGGTAGTCTTGGTAGCTTCATCGATTTTGATGGTTTGGCCTACCAGATTACCTAGGGCTGAAAGGATCATTGGATGGTAGCGAGCTATAGGAAGTTCCGGGAACTAAACCCAGACCACTGCTCATGTGACAGTTCCTTGCGATGAGCGGAAGGAAGGGAGCCATTGCTGTATAGATAGAGCATATCTAAAGATGACCTAAGGGCCATTGGTTAATGCCTTGATATAATCTTCCTCTTCAATGAAATTCACCAAAAAGTAATCTTAGTCTAAGTCAACGACCTTCATGGGGCCATGCGATTGCCACATTATTTTCAATCGATGGCATAAAATTCGATACCCTATCCTTTAGCCTAGAAGTTTCACAAAGATGGCTTGTGCCCATTGTTTGTCTAGTCTATCTTTCAATGTTTAGGAAAGTTCAATCCCCGCCCCTGATTCTCCCGTCATAGGCCTAATATCACCTTCCTCAATGTCTACTGGATCTTCAACTAGCCATGTGAGTTCCTGCTCTCAGGAGTTCCCATCAGTCCCCCGAGCATTGCAGTACTATAAGTTAGTTTTGAACTTGGTGGAGGGTCTTCGTCTCTCCTTCGGATTCAAACTTTTTTAGAAGGGTGTCCATCTTGATCGATTAAATCGCAATCATCCCGTGCATATTCAGAGTGTTTTGAGGTATCCATTTCTAAAATGGTGGAGTTTGATTATAATTTATGTGATACCAGGTAATATGTAACACCCTAATCCTGCCCGACACATGCACAAGCGCTAGATGGTCACACGTGCACATGCCCAACAGAATTGGTGTGTTAACTATATCACCTTCACTTTATCACATGGCATCGTAATTAAAATCACAAATCACACATTTTCTAAAATCTAAAATTTCCTCATTTGATATCATAACCATAATGTATATTGTAGCTTTAAGTTCAACATTATTCATATATATACAATATTGTCCTATGAGTATAAACAACTCAGTCTACACAATATGCTACCATCATGAGGAATGCACAAAAGTTATTAACAAACTATGTCTTCGATATCCAGCTGACCGACCTTTGAGCCATATCTGATCGTCAAAGTTGCACAAAATAAGCTTCTATGGAGTCTTAGAAGCTAGGTCATCTCACTCTCGAACCTGAAATTATCAACAGTGCAATTTTGATGAGTTTTGCAAACTCAGTAGAGTAACCATCCTCGGTGGTTCACTCATGTAATAAAACATAATCAATCATAAACCTATTATCACATAGTTCATATCAACTTGATTAACATTAACTTCTATCACAAACAAATTGTATTTCAGTCAAACAATTCAATCAGTCTATCACTTCATTACACTTGAATAAAACACAGTCATTGGTCTAATACCATGTATTCAAACATGTAACATTTTTACAGCTTTGCAAATCATTCAACGAATTCAAATCATATGTGAATACTATATGATCATATGTGAATACTATATGTATGAGATTCACATTCGTTTGTACATTGTTGTGACTGTGTGCTTTTTTAGTATCCCGTATCATCAGGTTCATTGATCACAGTGAGCCTTAGGCTCTATATGTTTGAGTTTTAAGTTCTTTTCAGTAGCAGTCTCAGTCAGTATCATCACCAATCACAACTGCCTTTATATTACATATATTGAAATGAAATGCATGCCACAAAGTATTCAAATACAATCAATCAATTTCATTCACATTATCTCAGTCAATACAATCAGTCATAACATTCAGTTACTTTTAGTTGAAAATCATTTAGGCAGTCTCATTCACATATAAGTAGCACTTCCAATAATATTCACATGCATCAAACGCCTCAGACAAGTATTGTCCGAAATTCAATACACAATTAGTACATATTTATCATATATCAAATTCAATTCGGTAATATCAGATCAAATTAAAGTGAGATCATCTTAGGTTACTCACTATTGCTGTAACACCCCATTACCCTAGGATACGCATCGGGGCGCCCGTAGGTCATTCCGACACATAACCTAAGATAATGGA
>JAOQML010000008.1:8660129-8670319 GCA_027568935.1 Erythroxylum urbanii
ATTGCTCCCTTAAGCCTATTGCCTTGATGTTCCAGCAATATCAGGATGTGGTCGCGCTACTTGCTCTCTTATATATATTAACACAATTTCATATTACTGTACTGGTTACGTAATTGAGTAAACACAAGTATAAATGTATCATGTATCATGCATATGCAATGAAAAATTCTCGAGCATCTTTCTGTAATAAATTGATGTACTCTAATAGTGCCAAAATTCACACGCTCATTCACTATGCATACACTCATTCACCACTCCAGCTTTTGCTGAAAGCATCCCATTCGGGTCAACTTTGCATAATCAATAAGATTAAGAAAATGATATATTTTTGTAACACTTTCTTCTAGAAAATTGTTCCTATGTGTCTTAAGTTTCTAATGATATCAAGATCATACAATTTGGTTTATTATTCTATGAGTTATGCTCAAAATACCACAGAATGTGTACATTTGGAATTTTGGCTAGAGTATGATCATGCAGTCAAGTTGTACAACCCATATCTGTCAATTCCAATATCCAAAAATGACGATCTTTATATAAAGCTAAGAGAATAAGCTACAACTCTGGTGAAGACACCTTATTCTAATTTGGCCTACATCAATACAGTTTATTCAATAACAGCAAGACATGATTTCTGTCCCTAATAGTGCTACAGTCTAACCCAAAACTCAATTTCATGACAATTTTCAAAGTCTTAGAGATAGAATTAAAATTTTATTTCTTCAATAAAGTTGTAGAACTATGTCTCTAGTTTAATCTGAATTAAGAATCAACTCATTTGGAAATATACAGGTCAAAATATAATCAAAATATCGAAGCATGTTCAATGAAAATTCTCCTGTTCATAACATTCCAACATATTTCCTCACTTTCATCCTATCAATCTTTTTTAAATCAATTCAGATGGCTCTATTTTTTTATGGAGAGTAAAAACAATATCTTAGAAGTGTATTGGTTCAATTTTCAAGTCATTTGGAGGTCAGGAGACAAATTTATAACAAAATGAATGAAAGATGTTCAAAACAGTCTGATTTTTGTCCCTGGTAGTGCTACAGTCTAAGACAAAACTCAATTTCATGCCAATTTTGAAAGTCTTAGAGACAGAATTAAAATTCAACTTCATCAAGAAAGTTGTAGAAATATGTCTCAATTTTAATCTAATCAAGAATTAACTCATTTGGAAATCTACAAGTCAAAATATAATCAAAATACCGAAGCATGTTCAATGAAAAGTTCATAACATTCCAATAAATTTCCACACTTTTATCCAATCAATCTTTTTCAAATCAATTCAAATGGCTCTATTTTTTTATGGAGAGGAAAAAATGTCTTATAAGTGTATTGGTTCAATTTTCAAGTCATTTGGAGGTCGGGATACAAAGTTATAACAAAATGAATGAAAGATGCTCAAAACAGTCTCTCTACAGTAACCTTTGGTGCAACCCTATTCACTTCTCTCTCTAAAATGCAGATCTTCATCTTCTTCCTTTTTTTGCCAGATTTTCTCACTTCGATCTTATTCAATTATCACATATGACACTTAAACCAACTCTTGTACTTCCGTTTCAACTCATCTTACTCAAAAATAACTCAAAATGCAAGATTAATTACAAGTACCAAAACCAGAAATTATACACGAATGTTCATCATCTTCTGTATTTGTTTACATCATTTTCTGCACTTATCATAATTCCATCCAATCCAACAAAACACATAACCTATTTACTTGTTTTGCAGTTATCCATGTCTCATATTCTCATTAAACTCAATTCTCACAATCCTATAAGCACTTTTTGCACAAACTCGATTTCACACAAACATCAAAAACAACAATTATATTCAGGTATTTCATCAGAGTTTCTGTACTCTTATTCTTTTTCTGTACTCTTCTTAAGCACGGTTTCAGTGATTTTTCAAGCTCAAAACTCATTTCACTACTATTTTATGACATATTGATCCTCACATATGCAGAAACAACATATCCATACTTTCATCCTTCAGTCACTGTAACTACACTTCTTACTCATGCATGTATTCCTTAACACTATTACAATATCATCAGAAATCACGATTCAACAAGGTTTCTAGCATATTATTATCAACTCTACATTAATACCGAAACTACTCAACTTTCTCAATTCATGCATGAACTCATTTTCAACCATTATAACATCATCAGAATCAATTATAGTATCCAGAAAACTAAAACTACCACTTACTTGATTCAACTATCCTTCACAGCAGTAAGAGTGTATCAATGACATAGAAATTTCACAACTGTTGTTTCGGTAGAGCAAGGAAAAACAGTTTTGATAAATAGTGTTCTTTCGGTGAAGAAAACAACGAGAGAAAGAAAGAAAGCTACAGACATTTTCCTTCTCAAAATCACTTGCTACGTGTCCTCTTGCATGCAATACATTTGTCACTTATTTGTGCTGCCACATATCACAATGCTATTGATCTATTCTTTCAATATTTTACCTAGTCTAAAATACCCCAAATTTTTAGAAATTTCCTAAAATTCACAAACAATTCCGAAATAATACTAATAGTCTCCAAATAAAATTTTAACGCAAATAAGTCACAATTCACTTTTTAATCAATCAATCATACCCGAAAAATGTCAATGAATGCATGTACAATTAATTTAATGTATCAAAAATAAATATTTACATGTGTGTGAATATACTATGATGCATGAGCATGAAATACACTTCTAATTTTTCACTGTACTTTCAATTCACTATTTTGGAGTCTAGCCCCAAACATAAAATGTCACCTAATAACAACTGAAAGAGCAACGAACTATCAGGATCTTGCTATACCTTCTAGTTTGGTTTTTAAAACAATACTAACAACAATCTCACGGCAATGTAAAATAGTTAACTAATAAATCCAAATAAACCTAAATTATCTTATTATAAATTGTAATTAATTCTTACATATCTTTGTAGTATTTTATGTTACTTCAAATTGATTTTTTTATTAAAAGTTATACTTAAAAATAACTTAAAAGTTACACTTTCTAAAAATCTCCAGCTTAATTGATAAATAGTATTAAAAAAAACTCCCTTGGTGTTAAATTCTATCAAATTATCAATATCATAAACTCAAATTTTGAGGTCTCGTATTTTCTTCTCCCTTGAAATAAATTTTATCCTCAAAAGTTCAGTTACCTAAAACTTCAAAAGCTATACCTGATACTCCAAGTATAAGCCACTTTACTTGTCATCGTTGACATTTATAAGATAATAAAACGTAAGTTTAAGTTCAAATCATATATCTATAGCATTTATTCTACCTCTACTCATCTCATTATACCTTATGATCATGTTTTATCTTAGACTTAAGCTCCAATACCCTTTTGCACGCCAACTACACTTTTACATACCAAACTATCATCTAATGACAAATCTCAGCTTCTCAAGTATTACCATTAGGCTAAAAGGAAACAACTCAACGTATACGATCCTCTCCTCTCTCTATCCCTAAAGCTTATTGAATCCAACTCTATGAAATCATGCTTAAAACTTGCCTAGGTCTTTATGCTTATGTTGTGCACTTTGATTCTTAAAAAATATACGAAGTTAGATAGAATATACTAAGTAAAAATTATAATGAAAAACTACACCTTTTTACATTTTATATCTAATAAATATATATAACTATGTATATTTATTTCATTTTATATCTAATAAATATCTATTTCATTAGATTATATTGCATGTGTGAATTACATAAATAAATAATGTTTGAATTTGTTTTTAAAAATTGAAAATTATGATTGAAAATATAATATGCGAAATATAAATAAAATTTTGATATTGAATAATCAAATTTAATTTATATTATTGGAAGGATTACGAAAATATAAATAATTGATTGACATTAAATTTTTTAATATATTACATTTTAAATTTTATAAATTTATAGTGTTTGAGTCATGTTTTATGATATGTTGAAATTTTATTGTAGAACATTATTAAATTATTAGGCTTATTTGATAAAGAAAAAAATTAAAGTTAATATTCTACTTTTAATTAAAGTTAAAAGACATATTTAAGTTTTTCATAATTTTTAAGTCTCTTGAAACTCTTTTACCTTATTAGGCTATTATTTTTAATTAATAACGTAATTAAAAGTGATCATCTTTTAAATTAAAATCTGAATTTAGAAGATATTATTAAGTAAGTTAGATTTATTTAATAAAAAATGTGTAAATAAATTTGCACTTTGATTAAAATAGAAAGTACGCTTTCGAATTTTTCTTTTCCTCGATGAAATTTGGACTGGGCTATTAGGATTCGGTCCTTCTCTTTGGGCCCAAAAGCTGGAGATTTTTGTTTTCGCCATTTCCTTTCCTTTCCCCGTTGAAATGGTCACAAGCAAAAAAAATTTCATCAACTAATTACTCATAGGTCAAAGCATTTGCTGCGTTCGTCTATACATGGTGGTGAGGTCTCTCCCCTCTTACCTCACCTTAAACCAACGCCCATCATGTTGTTCAAAACAAATTCCATTCAAATTGAGGAATCCCACAAGAATTGGCTGCATTACAAGGCCTTCCATCTTGCCTTCTCCTCTTGGACATGCTTTTGGCTTCAGAGTTTTTTCGATTTCAGACTTGCATACTGACTACCCTGACAACATGGCATGGGTCAACCGCTTATGCCCTACTACACACAAGAACGACGTCCTTCTTGTCGCTGGTGACGTTGCCGAGACGTACCAAAATTTTCACTGGACTATGTCTCTCTTGAAAGATAGGTTCGGGCATGTTTTCTTCATTCCGGGAAACCATGATCTGTGGTGTCGTAGGGACAAAGAACAATATGTAAGGATCGACCTTTTGTAATCCTCCTTTGAATGCTGTAACCTTTTCAATGTAAAAGTATCTATAATTGCCTTGTTTGTTTGTTTTAGGATTGAAACATGTAAAGCGTTTTCACTGATGAAAGTTTTCCCACTGAACATAAATGATGAGGCTATGTTTTCAGCTTGATTCTCTTGAAAAGCTGGATAAATTGCTTGATGCATGCAGAGCAATTGGAGTTGAGACCAAGCCTATGGTGATAGATAGCCTGGGAATTGTACCGTTGTTTTCTTGGTACCATGAGGTAATTGATTTATCATTTTTGAGTCTCCTTTATTATCATATTTCTGATTGCAGCTGTTGAAAGTTGGAAGCTTGCATAGTCTTACTGTTCTGAATCAGTGTGTATTTATTTTTTCAGAGTTTTGATAGAGAAATGGACATTACTGGTATACGAATTCCATCTTTGGAGATGGTAATTTACTTATTTACGTCTTATAAGAATTTACTGAACTATCAGCTATATAAAATGGTTTTGTGAACCACTAAAACTATAGGACTAGTTTTGCTTTATATTCTGTAAAGTTGGTAGCTGTTACTTTGTTAGTAACCTAGATTACTATTTCATGATGATCAGTTGTTTGATCTGTTTAACTAATCTAACCGCAATCATTACAGATATGAACTAAGTTTGCTCAAAGCAGTACTGACTTTATTATCATTTAAGTAACCCACATAAAATGGTGTTTTCATTGCTTCTCAGTTAATAATGTCTTTTCAATCAACAACTACTTTAGCCTAGTCTTAGATTTTACCTCTCCATCTCTTACCCTTTCCTTTATGCTGTTCCCATTTTTGGTTCTCAAGTTCTGAAAAACTGTTTCCATCTGTTATGGTCATTTTGCTTGGCATAAGAAAAATAAAGTTAACCCTATTTGAATTTCACTGTTTATAGGTTGTCTCTTCTATAAGATTTGGCTTTCATCACTTAATTTCAATTTTTTCCCTTTACATAACAAATTAAAGATGAACTAGCTAAAGCATCCAGCCCTCATTATATTCACACTACCACGGGTCATAATATAAGGATGAAAATGTTGTACTATTTTGAATTGCTTCCTGGATCTCTGACATCATGCTCAAGAACAATGAGTTGTACATATCAGCCAGAAAGCATGAAAGTTCTCCATTTATTATTACTTTCTTCTGATTCTAGTAAATGTTAATGTGTGCATTTCTGAATTTGGATACATTGTGGATACACTTATTTTTGTGGTCGAAGTTTACTAGAATTATTTTCCCTCCCGTTTTCAAGTGAATGAATATGTGGTAGTAATTATGTGCACAAAACAAGCCAAACATAATCAGTTGTTTGCCCATTGTTAAGGATTGGGTTATCATAGCAGAATCATGGGAAGAAAAAAAAAAGCTATTATACCTGTTGTTATTTATCTGTTTTCTTTTTCCAGAGATTTCACACTTGCAAATACAGACAGTGATTACCAAGGCTTCCAATTTTTTTAAAGGTTTTCTTTCTTGTGCACTTTTTATGTGGCTACTTCCTGGGCCAAAACCAGCTCAAGCTGATATAGGTTAATCTTTTCTAGTAGTGTAACCATCAGTAGCAATTCTATTGTACTTTATCTGTCAATCTTGTGACAAGGCTAATTTAGTTCTAGTATTTTCATATTTGATAAGCTAATTTGTAAATGGTCAATGAGGTTATCCCGAGATTAAACTGATGATATCTTGGATTGCAAAACAATGTTGCTCAACAAACAAGTATGTGCATGTTTAGATTTGGTTTTCCATTTGGACGAGTCCAGGTTGATCACTCTAACCAGTTTGACCAGAACTGGCTGATTTGGTGGTTTCCTTGGACCTCTTTGGTGACCAATAATTGAATTTTCTAGCTGGTGTGGTAATTAACCAAGTTTCTAACAGTACTAATTTCCTGTTATTTAATCATTATGCTCGTTAGATGTTTGTCCTTACAGATTTTGTTTATCTCAAGTTAAATAGGACAACGATGTCTGATTTCTAAAGTCTGGAATGTTGTATGTTTAGGCTTGCAAGGATTTTCATGCATGCAAGTGGCCCGGAATACTTTCTAATGGAGATATGTCCCTTGCTTTTTACTTTGACGCAATGAATGAAGTAAATGAGAATGAAATCAAGCTGATACAGAGAGCATGCAGTCAAATTATAACATTCTCGCATTTTGTTCCTAGGTTTGTTGGCTTCAACTTTGGGTTTGATCTACTCATTACTAGCGCCTTCTTGAAATGTTTTCGTGTTTACTATTCCATTGCTTGCATTATTAGTCAGGGATTATTTTCGTTTTCTGTATTTGTTCTTCTCATATTTTTCATCCAAGACTTTCATATCATAGTAGGTTAAGCATTTTCTCCTCTTACTTAATTTTTATCATATTGTAGGGGTAAGTATATACGCATCTTAATTGCTATGTTAATCATCAAAGAGCAGGCAGATAACGGCATGGACAGTGAAGTAAGGGGAGAATAATCCATTATAAAAAGGGACACATCACTATAAGAAACTGGAAATAAATTATTACAAAAGAATTATGTATATTTACTATAGGGAGTTCCACTACAAAATTCTATTAGTCATTAGTTAACATTTGTAGCACATTTTCGAGGAATCACAAGCTGGTGATTCTGATTATTCATCATTTTCCTCTTGACTCAGACAAGAACTATGCCCAGAAAAGAGGATGTTGTTTTATCCAAATCTTCCAAAAATCATTGGTTCAGATTTTCTTGAGGTTCGACTAAGATCAATACATGGAACTGAGGGGAGTGCTTCTGCATGCCATGTATTTGGTCATACGCATTTTTGTTGGGACGCTGTGCTTGATGGTATCAGGTATATTCATGTCTTTCACACGACTTACCATTGTTAAGGTGGCTAGTGTCTTGTGGCGGTGAAACAAGAAAAGAAATATGGTGGAGAGCTATAGAAAGAGTTATTAGTTGGAGTTTAATTAGTTTTCTCAAAACAAGTAAACATAGAATCTATGTTGTGGAAAGAATATACTTTAGCCTTGAGTAACGGGATATATGTTGTAGCATACGGATATGAGGAACATGCTTTGTGGTATCTGTAAGAGAAAACATGTACGATGAGGAAATACACGAGTAGAATAGAGTATGGACCATTTCATTGATGGGAAATCTGAAATTAAATTTTGGAAGAGACTTAGCAGGTTGCATTATATGGATGCTATGGTGGGTTTTCATAGTACTTGTACGCAGTATCTGAATTTATGTGTTATCAAAACAGGTACATCCAGGCACCTTTAGCTTATCCAAGAGAAAGAAAAAGGAGAATGAACGGAGGAGAGAATTGGCTGCCATTTTGTGTTTCTTCTGGTGGAAAACTTGCTGATAGGCTTTCTCCATGCTATTGGTCTGATTATTATGCCTCCAATCCAAGAGCACCTCATAACACTGAACTTGCTCCCTGGGTGGCTAGAATTTATAAGCGTTTATAGCTAGCAAACACAATCATCATTCTTAATATGACTAATTGATTGCTCTACTCAATACACAAATCTCTGTGCTTAAGAAATTACTTTGGAGTTGAAGCTCAACTCTTTTTCTTTCCTTTTGGCAAGATTTTATACAGGGTCATATGGGTGGATGGCAAGAATTCAGTATTGCAGCATAAATATGCAACTCCCTGGCATATAACTATACCAGAACGTATAAGATACATTGGGCATTGTTATAAATTGCATTCTGATCTTAGCTAATACCCTATGTTTCTTTATGCTTATAAGCAACTCAACAAGCAGCAGGTAAATGGACTGAAGAAAGAGATGACATAATTTATAATATTTTATTTGTGATTTTTCACCATCATTGCAAAAGAGCCAAGGCAACTCGCGCGGAAATAAACAGTCACAAGCATCTCTACTTTCCAGAAACACAGACATGGAAACAAAAGGAGGAACTGGTTTCCATACAAAACATTAAGATACAAGACAAGGTAAAGATGGGACACGAGAACATGTGCAATTTGATGAGGCTGGGACTAATAATCTTCAGGCGTTAAGGGCTGGTGGGTGTGGTGAGGAGGCTCTATTGGAATGATCATATATTCATAGATAAGGGCAGCCAAGCCACCTCCAATAAATGGACCAACCCAATATATCCATTGGTTCCTCCATCTCCATCCAACAAGCGCAGGACCAAAAGCTCTAGCTGGGTTCATTGAGGCTCCATCAAATGGCCCACCCACTAATATATTTGCTCCGAGTATGAACCCGATTGCCAGTGGTGCAATGATCCCCAGACTACCTCTCTTGGGATCTATCGCTGTTGCATAGAAGGTGTAAACCAGCCCAAAAGTCATTGCAATCTCCAGAAGCAGTCCATGTATCTCACCAACCCCGGATGCCACGTGGAACCCCACTGGTCTCTGCCAAAACCAACACCACAATGCAAACTGATTAAAGAAGAAGTTACATAAGCATATGACGTCAAGCCATTTGTTATATGTTGCTTTCTTACCATGCCATTGGTGACAAGCCTCAACAAGAGAGAAGCTACTATAGCACCAAGAAGCTGAGCAACCCAGTAAAAGAAAGCTCGGACAACTGAAATCCTTCCTCCAACAAGAGAACCAAAGGTAATTGCTGGGTTGACATGTCCGCCCGATATGTTAATGCTGGCTGCCACTGCTGCAAACAATGCCAATCCATGCGCAAGCGCTACCGTTACAAGCTCAGATGCAGGTGGCCCACCTTCCTTGTACAACTTGTCTGCATATTTGACCAACACATGCCATCATAATTCTGAGTAGAAGGAAAGGCGATTATATGCACACGGGAAATATTAAAATCTGATTGATATACTACCAAGAGCAAGAACAGAGCCTTCCCCTGCAAAGACAAAGATGAAAGTGGACACGAATTCTGCCAGAGCAGCTCTCATGGAGTCAGGATGAGTGGCCTCATCCGCCCTCCCAAAAGTATATCCTCGAGGTGGCATCTTGGTCTTGGTTTCTGAGTAACCCCTTTCTTCTTCTTCTTCTTCTGCGTATGGATATAGTAGATGTGTGAAATTTCTCACTTAATCTGAATAGATGATACCTTTAGTTGCTTTGAGGAGAGACAGAGAGAGAGAGTTGATGGTGGTTTGTTGCATGGATGAGAAGTGGAGGTGTTACGGCTTAAATTAGCCAAAATAGCGTTGGACTCATGTGGGACACTTGGAAGATAGTAATGCAACATTGTTGACACGTAGATCTGCATGCATGATATTCCTTCTCATTTTCGTTTTCTTTTCTTTCAACTTGGAGACGACGTTACTTCTCATCACCTGATCCCCTTAAATATTTTTATTAATAC
>JAOQML010000008.1:8671030-8685752 GCA_027568935.1 Erythroxylum urbanii
ATAAGGCAATACACAAATAGAGAGAAAATAATAATAAATAAATAAATATAATATAATAAAAAAAACAAAGAGAGTCTATAGAAAGAAAAATTACCAGAGGATGTTGATTAAAACACATTAGAACTAAGAAAATAAAAGTCGTTGTCTTATAAAGGAAGTCGCGTAAGTCAAAATGAAAGGGGTAGTAATGGGAAGCAATAGGAAAAGACTGATGGTTCTTTTTTGACAGTAGCAGACTTATCAGGGGGCTCGAAAATGCTAATGGAGATATCAAATACGCGATTAACTAAAGTAGTACTAGAACCAGCGTCCTATACAACGTTCCCAAGCTATCTAGTTCAGTACATCAAAACACCCGGTCCATGTTTGCAAAAGATATTCGAAGGAAGAATTCAGAAAAAAGAGAGAAAAAAGAAGAATGTATTTGACCCTGGTTGTAACCTCAACATAAATCTAAACCACGAGCTTCATACCACACAGACGACATAGGAAAGATAATTTAACAAACACTACAAGCTATAAAAAAAGATAATTGCACAGAACTTGAAAACAAAAGTAAATACAAGGTTGGCAGGAGTTGCCACCATTACCTCCACACATGGTTAGGATCCACCACTGAGTATATTCCCACTTAAAGGGCCACAAAGAGCAGGTGGGAAATGGGTAAATACATATATGGGTTAATGATCGTAGGACACCCGCTGGCAGTGAATGACAGTGGCGTCGGTGACAGAAGCACAGTGGCGTTGATATTGGTTCCAAAACTGTAAAAAAAAAAAAGGTGAAGAGAGAAGCAAAGCTAGAAAGCGACACACAACTCTGTCTAGTTACAGGAGAAAGAAGAAGAAGAAGAATAACAAAAATAAAAATATGGGTTCGAACAAGAACCTGAGTTTCTTTCAAACTACTCAAAAGGAACTTAACCGAGACAGCTAAATATTTTCCAAACATAAACATAAGAAATATAAACGAATCTAGGAAGATTAGTTCGAGGTTTACTTACTCAGTCGTCGAAGACATGGTGACAGAAACACAAACACAGAGACCCGAAATTTGTGTTTCAAAATACCTTATTCATTTGTGTTTCATCTCCACCGCGTCTCATCTTTGTGTTTCATCTCCACCGCATTTCAAGAGAATCGACTAGAGCTTCACACCTGAATAAATCATAGTGAGGAAAGAAAACACTTGTAACGGATTCTTACCAATCAAGTTCAGCTGTGAAGTTTGCAGCCTTCAGCAGATCGGGTGACGACCAGAGCAGTTATGGATTTGGTGGATTTTTGTACAAACAAGAAGATCGATTGGTCTAAGTGATGGATTCGATTGAAGTGATATTTGTTGGATTCATTGTGCATTCATTTTGAACCATTTATATATATATGTTAGGGGTGTGACATATATATATATATATTAAACTCTGCCTATTTTACTTAGGATAATGATGATTGTAATGTTTGTCATTTCCAAAGCAATTTTTAACTAACATTTCCCGCCATTTAACTTATTTGTTATCCGATTTTCAGAAACTTAATTTTTCTTCAAGCAAATTAACTTATAACAACATTTGAAGAATGGCCATGCTAATATTTTGAAGAATCACAGTAGAAAAAGGTAATATTTTGACGATTTTAAGTATGTTTTCAATTAATTTTTGTTTGTTGTTTTTATTATCATTCTCTGTATCTCTATATATGTCTATGTTTATTTTTTTTACCATTTCTTTATCTTTATCAATTATTGAGGAATGACTGTCTGTTGCTGTTTATTTACTTGCTGGTTGTTAAAGGGTGTTTGTTAATTATGTTTTCATTATAGTAAATGTTGAAGATATTTAGAATTCATTGTTATCTAAGTTTCATGTTTCTATTTAACGCTTTTGTATTCATTGTTATCGAAACTTTGTGTTTCTATATCATAAAAGGGAAGTATCCATTTTTATTTTTTACATTTTTTATTTAGGTTTTTACTTCAAGATCAAAGCTAATAATTCAAAGGTGGGTATATCTTCGTCTTGTCATCATTTAAATTTTGAAGATGGTAATGAAGTTGGCAGGAGTGAAGGTGAAGATGAGGTTGAAAAACCATAGAGGTTAATAGTTTCCTAAATTATCCGATTTTACGTGGTCGTCTCTGACACAAATAAAAACAAAAATCAATCAAAAAAATAACAGATGACACTAAAAATTTAGTAACGCAGTTCAGCACTTCCTGTCTACGTCTGCGGGGCCCTCACCCAGCTTAATACTTTCACCGAAGTACAATAGATTTACCTAAGACTTTACTGAGCTGACACCACTCAACCCTTGACACTATTTCTCAACCTCACTTCTCGTGAAAGATTTTCACACCGAATAATACAACCGACTCGTGTTAACCTCAACAGAGCATTTTTTTCAACAACTTTTAATGAAAGATATTAATCAAATAATTAACAAACAACTCAAGTGATTAAAATAACTAGAAACAAAATCGAAAACACTTGAGATAGAAAGAAACAACTTCACGATGGTTTCAGCTTCTCCAAAGACTAATATAAAAGTTGATCACTAATTGAAACTGCCATATTCAACTGCTGGAATTTTTTGAACATCATCAGATTACGCCAACCCACAAGTAAAACACCTGTAGATATTTTTCAAGACTAGCAAACACAGGACACTGAACAAAATCATCGACCACGCAGCCCACAAGAAGAGTCACGTATAAAGCATCACAAAATCTGCAGCTCACTTGCTCTATGCTTCATCCCACACCCACTAAGTAGTCCAAACACAAGCCAGGAGTCCTAACTTATAGTCACACATGCAAGGTGATCTTTAGCAATCTCACAATATCCTCCAAAAATTCACAACAACGTCATTCATGCAAGACCAAGAAGAAGTGTTTTAATAGAAGACCCATTCAGCTATGTTTTTATGTAATACTCAATTAACACACCAACACACCATCAACGCAAAACCATTACCAAGACACCACTACAAATTCCCTCATGCAAGCCTTCCTCATTCAGATCAAAACTGCACACTTTTCCTCATCCATTCACTGTCAAAACTCACCAGAAAAACCTCGCTGAAACACTTACGTATTTTTCTGCAAAATAGAGACAGAACCTAATGACCCACATAATAAGAACAACATAGCAGTGATTCACGGCAACATCCACCAAAAAGCAAATCACTCAATAACTCACGTGTGTCCCTCAAAGAACTTAGTCACGCAGCAGTGAACCTTCACACACACCACCCACACGTCACCTTACATTGTCCCTATCTCTAGAGGAAACATGATCCACATGAATCTTCATTCAAGATAGAGTTATATTTGCATAACAACTCTATCCAAAAATCCAATTCAAGCAAGACTTCAACTCTATCCAAGAATCCAATTCAAGTAAGACTTCTTAATTTATATTTTAAATCATTATTTGAATATTCAATAATCAAAAATGCCAAAATTAAATAATGAGATATATAACATATATCTTAACAATCTCCCTCTTTTTGGCATTTTTGTCACAAATATGAAACTCCCTTTGAATAACATAGTCGAATATATAAGTATTGAAGTCACAATACCCCCCCTTAATCCAATATTAAGTTCCAAAGAACATCCATCAAATTCTTCAAGTTCAAGAAAAATAAAAAGAAACAATAATGAATAATTATCTAATAATCCAAATTTCTCCCCCTTGGGACAAAAAGATGCCAAAAAGTAAGAAGAATAATCACGCATATACCTTGAAATCTCCCCCTAAATTGAACAATCACCAAAAATAATCTGATGTCTCCCCCTTAGGACAACAAGAATGCCTTCAACACAATCAATCTTAAAGCATAAAGAAACATAAAAATCAACAGTAGGTGCAGTGGAAGAATCATACGCACTCCAAGATAACAATTTACCACCATTCAAAGCACTGAGAGATATGCCCGAAAGAGAGGGAGAGACTCATACTAATAAGAGAGCTGAGAAGTCTTCGGTGGAGCCAAATAGAAGTCACAATGCAAACTACTAAAAAAATATGATGATAATGGCAACATAAAAACTAAAGAAGAAATCCTTTTTTTTACGTTTCATTTTCTTGCTTTCTTTTTTTAAAATAATAATAAAAAAACTTCAAATTGTAAATTACACAGTCCCTGTGCCCCTCAAAGAAATTCATACCTGGCTTTATTCCTTGTCATATTATTTTTGTCATCGATTTCTTCTTCTGAAGTAATTGACTTATCCTTTGTCTGAACAGTTTCTTCACAAGCAGTAACTAACTGTGAATTTGGACACTTTCTTGTTTTTCCTTTACTACGTCTTTGTGCTTGTCCTTGAAGAGTACTTCGATAACATAAGTTACTGCTGGAAATTTACTAGAGAGTATCTAGGTTTTCTGTTTTGACCCTTTTGAAATATCATTTGTCACAACTTGTAACATTTCGGTCTTATATGCCCGATAACTCCACAAAAATGACATGTGGGTACAAACCTTTGATTCTTCCTCGAAGTTTCTTCTTAGATAGATCTGAATATGTCATCTGTCTCATCATTCACCTTGGAACATTCACCCTTATAGCCAATGCCTTGAAGATCTCCTTTCACTTTACCGATTTTCATTAACTTTTCTAGTTTTTCTGTGCCACCATTTAACATTCTCAAACCCCCTTCGGTACTAACTAATCTCATTTTAGCTTCACCAAGTTCATCTAATGCCAACTTCAATTTCTTTTATAACCTTTGGATAGTGTTCTTTATGGAAAGATTTTCTTCCTTCAATCTTTCATTCTTTCTACACTTATTCACCCATTTTTCATACATAGCTTTATAAGCCTCGTATATATTCTCCTTTCTATCATCTAGGCCACTTTCATCACTGTCATAATCTGATATTGGGTCTTGAGTTGAGTTGTTTGTGTTTTTCATTTTTCCCCCTTTTACGTCTTCCGTTACTTCCTTCTCAGTTACTGTTAAGCAAGTAACAGGACTTTTTCTATACAAAGCAACTAATGCAGCACTATTAGCGATTTCTTCTTCACTACCATATTCACTCTCAGATTTGTTATCACTCCAAGTGCTCATATAGGATTTTCCTTTTCTCTTCTTCAAGATGTTAACCTACTCCGCTTGAACATGTCCAAAGCCTTGACACTCATGGCATTGAATTTTCTTCACCTTTCTTTCTCCCTTTTGAGTTTTGGCTTATTGTTTGAAGTTGTTGTTCAATGAGCTCCTGCCGTTTTGCCTAAACTCGGGTCTATACTTTTTTACTCTCTTCAGCCACTTACTGAACTCTCGTGTTAATAGTTTCATATCCTCATTCTCGTCAGATTCATCTTCTACATCATTCACACCTTTTCCAGTTTCAGCCTGGAGTGTCAATCCTTTGCTCCTTTCTTGTTTACCCCTTGACAAATTCATCTCAAAATTAGTCAGAATTCTAATTACTTTCTCCAGTGACAGATCATTGATGTCATGGGCTGCCTCTATTGCTGCAATTTTTGGAATAAATCTTAGAGGCAGTGATCTCAGCATCTTTTTTGACAAGTATCAAATCGGAATATTTCTTTCTGAGTTGATTCGCCTGATTTTGCTATATCTTGCAATCTTTCATGAAAGTCCCCAATGGTCTCATTCTCGTCCATCTTCAGTTCTTCAAACCTCACAGCTAACATCTATAATTTTGACGTTATCAATGATTTGGACCCTTCATGAATAGTCTGCAAAATATCCCACGCTTCTTTAGCCGACTCATAAGTTAATATCATTGAGAAGCGTTCTTCATCAACAGCACTAAAAATTGCATGCATTGCTTGTGGGTTTCCAAGTGCCTTCTCTTCTTCGGCTCTTGTCCATTCAAATGGATCTTTTAGAACTGACTCTCCCTTATCGTCAGTAACCATCAGATGTGTCCAACCATATAACACCGAGTTTCATACTCTTGTTCCCTGTGCCTGAATAAAGACCTTCGTCCATGATTTCTAAGCAAGATAATTGAAACCATCCAACAGTGGTGGCCTGATAATTAATGATCTTTCTCTTATGGCCATAATTGTGAAACCTAGATCTGTACCAACTTGATGTACCAAGCTCTGATTTGGTGACCTGCTCTAATACCAATTGAAAATTCATAAAGGTTAATAGTTTTGCAAACTGTTCGATTTTAAGTGATCGTCTATGGAACAAATAAAAATAAAAATCAATCAAAAAAATAACAGATGACACTAAAAATTTGGTAACGCATTTCGGCACTCCTTACCTACGTCTGCGGGGCCCTCACCCAGCTTAATACTTTCACCGAAGTAAAATAGATTTACCCAAGGCTTTACTGAATTGATACCACTCAACCCTTGACACTATTTCTCAACCTCACTTTTTGTGAAAGATTTTCATACCCAATAACACGACCGGCTCTTGTTAACCTCAAAAAAGGATTTTTCTCAACAACTTTTAGTGAAAAATATTAATCAAATAATTAACGAACAATTCAAGTGATTAAAATAACTAGAAACAAAATCGAAAACACTTAAGGTAGAAAGAAATAACTTCACGATGGTTTCAGCTTCTCTAAAGACTAATCTGAAAGTTGTTCACCAATTGAAACTGCCATATTCAACTGCTGGAATTTTTTGAACATCATCAGAGTACACCAACTCACAAGTAAAACAGTTGCAGATATTTTTCAAGACCAGCAAACACAGGACACTGAACAAAATCATCAACCATACAACCCATAAGAAGAGTCACGTATAAAGCATCACAAAATTTACAGCTCACTTGCTCTATGCTTCAGCCTACACCCACGTAAGGAGTCCGGACACAAGCTAAGAGCCCTAACTTAGAGTCACACATGCAAGGTGACCTTTAGCAATCTTATAATATCCTCCAAAAATTCATAACAACATCATTCACGCAAGACCAAGAAGAAGTGTTTTAATAGAAGACCCATTTAGTTATGTTTTTACGTAATACTCAATTAACACATCAACACACCATCAACGCAAAATCATTACCAAGACACCACCACAAATTCCCTCATGCAAGCAAAATTGCACACTTTTCTCATCCATTCACCATCAAAACTCACCAAAAAACCTCACCAAAACACTCACGTATTTTTATGTAAAATAGAGACAGCACCCAATGACCCACACAATAAGACCAACACAGTAGTGATTAACGGTAACATCCACCAAGAAGGAAATCACCCAATAACTCATGTGTGTCCCTCAAAGAACTTAGTCACGCAGTAATGAACCTTCACACACATCACCTTACATTGTCCATATCTCCAGAGGAAACATGATCCACACGAATCTTCATTCAAGATAGAGTTATATTTGCATAACAACTCTATCCAAGAATCCAATTCAAGTAAGACTTTTTGATTTATATTTTAAATCATTATCTGAATATTCAATAACCAAAAATGTCAAAATTATATAATGAGATATATAATATATATCTTAACAGAGGTTGTAGTTGTCATGAGTTTAAACAATAATCAGGAATTGCAAGCTACTGGCTCAAGTGCAATATCAAAGAATTAATACCAAAAATTAGAATGGAGTTTGAGACAGAAGAAGATGCTTACCAACTTTATTTGACATATGCTAAAAAAGTTAGGTTTGGGATAAGGAGAAGTAGAAACCGTAAAGATAAATTCGAAAACTTGATTGAAAGAATGTTTTGTTATTGTGCTGAAGGTAAACGATGAAAAGACAAACAAGATATTGATGTGAGAGCAAAACGCCCTGAAACAAGGTTTAGTTGTGAAGCTAAAATGAGAGTCAGCTATCGAAGAACTGGAAAATTCTGTGTGGTTTAGTTTATTGAGGAGCATAATCACCACCTCTCGAGTCCAAACAAGACACACTTGCACAGATCTTACCGAAAGATAAGTTTATCTGCAGCAATACAAATTGAAATGGTAAATGATGTAGGAATCCCACTAAAGGCATCTCATGCTGTCATGATTAGGAAAGTAAATGGTCAAGAAAATTTAAGTTTCATATCAAATGACTACAAAAATTACTTACAGTCTAAATGATAGAGATGCGAAAAGAGGCGATACAGAAGGTGTTCTGGAATATTTGCATAAAATATAATTTGATGATCCAAATTTTTGTTACGCTATCCAAGTTAATAAAGATGATTTAATATCCAACATTTTCTGGTCAGACGCAAAGATGAGAGCAGATTACTCAAATTTTGGTGATGTGGTTTGTTTTGACACAACTTACAGGAAGAACAATGAAGGTCGTCCCCTTGCATTGCTTGTAGGTGTAAATCACCACAAGTAGACTACAATGTTTAGTATTGCATTGGTATATGATGAGACATCCCTCACATTTGAATGGTTATTTGATACTTTTGCGAAAGCTACATGTGATAACTATTCTTATAGACCAAGATGCAACAATGGCAAAGGCTCTAGTACTAAGATGGCATGAAACTCATCATCAGTTATGCATTTGGCACATTTTTCAAAATGCGGCCCTCCATTTAAGTGGTGTTTTCTCCCAATTCAAAGATTTGTCTAGAGATTTTAGCTCATGCATATATGATTTTGAAGAAGAGGAATATTTTGTAAATGCATGTAATGAGATGTTGCGCAAATACGGACTTAAAGATAATGATTGGCTCAGCGCATGTTTGGGATAAAGGAAAAATAAGGGTTTGTTGTATGGAAGACAAGTGTTTTATGCAGACATGACAACAACACAAAGAAGTGAAAGCATGAATAGTGTTGTCAAGAGGTATGTCAATTATCAACACAAATTCTTGGATTTTTTTCATCACTTTGAGGGACTCCTTGAAGATCGTAGATATGAAGAGTTAAAGGCTGATTTTAAATCAAGTACAAGTATTCCCTCATTGTTGTATCCAATTGAAAATTTGAAACATACAACAAGTGCTTATACTCTTGAGGTGTTCAAGTACTTTCAAAATGAGTGGTGTAGTCTCAAAATTGTTGTATTGAAAGCTTTGGGGAGGTTGGATCAATCACAAAATATCAAATTACCTCATAAGAAGAGTTATAACCATACAGTTACTTATGATTCATCAAATGGAAAAGTTGATTGTAGCTGTAGAAAATTTGAGTTTGCTGGAATTTTATGTTCTCATATTTTGGAAGTTTTTACTGTGAAAAATTATTATGGAGATCCCAAGTTAGTACATATTAAAAGGTGGACATGTAAAGCAAAACTTGGATTCGTGGGAGTTGAAAATTCTGGAATTAGCATAAGCAATTTGGATCCCAAGATATGTCAAAGTATGTGGTATAAAGAATTGTGTGGGCTATATGTTCAATTCAATTGGTTACAAAAACATTTGAGAGTGAAAAGACTTACAAAATTGTTAAACACTGTATTTTAAAGATGTTGGAAATCATCGATGCTAGACTACAAGGTAATGGATCAACTGTCCAACAGTAGATTGCGAGCTCTAATGTTATATTACAAGGTGAAGAGATGGTTCAATATTTGAGTGTTAATACAGATCACTTGAACCAAAATGAGATTGAAATTCTTTAAAAGAATAGTATTGGAATCAAAGGAATCAAAATCAAGAAGAAAATTGTTTCAGGTAAAAGATTGAGGGGTGGTTTGGAGAAGACTATAAAAAAAGTAAATTAACCAAAAAAGTTCAGAGTCAAGTAAATCTTACAATTGCAGTACCAACATTACCATTTAATCTTGAGGTTCTATTTGTAAAATTTTTTTCTTGAATTCCATGTCCTTTACATGTCTACTTTTTAATTAAAAAGATTCAATGTTTTAACAATTAGTCTAGTATTTTGATTATTTACTCTTTAACTTTTTTTATGATAGGTTGTCTCTGTCAATTCAAGTCAAACAAATTCTATTGAAGGTATTCCATTTTTTATGGACATGACCTACTCCCAATTGGTATTTATCTTTTGCTAGAATACTATTATAACAAAATTTTGTTTAGTAACTTATTCACAATTCACTAATGATACTATTTTTTTATTCTTATAGGCACAACAATCACATGGTGTGAGCAATGTAATGATAAATAACTCACGACAAAACAGTAATGTTAACTACGATAGTGCAGATATAGGTGGTTTCTTTGAGACATGTGATTGTCTAGCTCCATGTGCAAGAGGCATATTTTGTAAATACAAGGTGAAAAGAAAGTAGAGTGTTTAAGTAAATTTGTACATCTTTATCGACAAGGTGCATTTTTTGTTTCCTACTCACAATTGGCAATTTCTTTCTTATACTCTTATTATTATGTAATTTTTATATATTTTGTTAATTATGTATTATCTATAAATGATGAATCCTTATGTTGAAAAATATTTTTGTGCCAAAATGTGAAATTTTTAATTCTTCAGATTGTCATCAAACTTCTTAATATATATATTAAGTAAATAGTTTATCATGGGTGTGACTTAACATGTCACACCCGTGACATGCAATATATATATATATAAGGGTCACAGAATTAGTGACTCTAACTTTTGACGATTGTCATTAGTTGAATTTTGGTAAGCTACTGAATCTAGAAAAAGTTTCTACTAATTTTCTATACTATTGTTTTGTTAATGCTGAAATTTGCACATTAAACATAGATATGTGTTGATTAGTTGGAAGGATTGATTTGGCTTGATCTTTGCAGTGATTTGGAGTTGTTCTTTGAAGTTTAAAGAGGTAAGGGAGTACTAAACTTGATATCATGATAGAACATGTATTGTTTGATGTTTGAAGTGGATAAAGTGTGTACTGAATTAATGAAGAACTGTGGTTAAAAACTAGAGTCGTGCTGGATACATTTATCTACAACTTTCATAAAAAGTCAACTTCCACGAATAAACTGTATAAGCCTAGGTAAAATTAAACAAACTAGTCTTCAGAAAAATTGTAGTTCGTCCTTTTAGCTTTCCAACGGCATATCACATGTAATTTATGGACTCCGGATGAAAGAGATATGACCTTTACACGATAACATCACTGGTGCTGGCATAGGCTGCAGCACTATCCCTGACAGAAATTTGTGTCCTATTTTTCAACGATTAAACTGTATTTGTTAGCTATATGTTGAATATATCTATTGGCATATTTCATATTATCTTGGATTCAAAAACCTAGTTGGATAATGCTCTAGATTGAATAGATTCTATCTTAAATAGATGTGTATTTGATGAAGGATATTGCAGGAAATTCTATTTTAAATTAAGATGTCTTACGTGTATGAAGGGTATGGTTGGAAGTCTTTTACTGTGAATGAAATTGGTCTGTGTAAAAAAATAGTGGCTGAAGGGTTAAGGGTATAATGGTAAGTTTCATTGTGAATTAATTTACTTTTCTGGAAAGTATACGAAAGTGGGCTTTATGGGAAATATATATGACCTACGGCTATTAAGTGAATGTGTGTATGGAAGTTGTGTAAGTCCCTTCGTGTGAGTGTGAGTGCCTATGGTGGATGCATGTTTTGCTGTTAGACTTTATTTTGATATTGGGTGTTGAATGAACACACGGCTGGAAGGATTCTTGCTCATGCGTATACGTGTGTGTGAAAAGAAAATTAGCTGAAGTAAATTTGGGATTCCTAGCTTTGGAGAGACTTACGGCTATGATTATAAGTGACTATTGAAGTTAAGTAGTTGAATCTATCTTATGCGTAGGTATAGGCTTAAGATGTTGGAGAGTTGATTGATGGGTTATGATTGTAGTTGTGGTTTGTGTTGACATATACGTGTGTGGCTCTTAAAGGCAAGTGGGTTTTTGCGTATGTGTGTGTGGCTCTTCAAGGCAAGTGAATCTGCAGATTTTTGCATCAAAAAGGCAGTATGCGTGTTTTAAATTTCTGAAAAATAGATGAAGGTGAACGTGAGACGACCACGTAAAATTGAAAAGTTTACGAAACTACTACTCCTACAGTTTTTCAATTGGTATCAGAGCGGGTCACCGAATCAGAACTTGGTACATCAAGTTGTTGCAGACCCAGGTTTCACAATTATGAATAAAAGAGAAGGAGCATCAATTATCAAGTCACCTCTATTGGACGGTTAAAATTATCCTGCATGGAAATCACGGATAAGGGTCTTTATTCAGGAATAGGGAACAAGAGCATAGAACTCAGTGTTATATGGCTAGACACATCCAATGATTACTGACGATAAGGAAGAGATAGTTCTAAAAGGTCCATCTGAATGGACAAGAGATGAAGAAGAGAGGGCACTTGAAAATTCACAAGTTATGTATACAATTTTTAGTGTTGTTGATGAAGGACGTTTCTCAATGATATCAACCTGTGAATCAGATAAAGAAGTATGGGATGCTTTGCAGACTATTCATAAAGGGTCCAAATCTGTGATAGTGTCAAAATTACAGATGTTGGCTGTAAGGTTTGAAGAACTAAAGATTGATGAAAATGAGACTATTGGGGACTTTCATGAAAGATTGCAAGATATAGCAAATTAGGCATATCAACTCAGAAAGAAATATTCTGATTTGAAACTAATCAAGAAGACGTTGAGATCACTGCCTCTGAGATTTATTTCAAAAATTGCAGCAGTAGAAGAGGCCCACGACATTAATGATCTGTCATTGGAGAAGGTAATTAGAATTCTTACAAATTTCGAAATGAATCTTTTAAAGGATAAGCAAGAAAGAAGCAAAGGATTAGTACTATAGGTTGAAACTAGAAAAGGTGTGAATGATACAGAAGATGAATCCAATGAGAATGAAGATATAGAGCTATTAACATGAGAGTTCAGTAAGTGGTTAAAGAATGAAAAAGGACAGACCCGAATTCAGACAACATGGTAGGAGTTCATCGAGTATCAACTTAAAGCAACAAGTCAAAGCTCAAAAAGGTGAAAGAAAGGTGAAAAGAATCCAATGTCATTAGTGTCAGGGCTTCGGGCACGTTTAAACCGAATGTGCTAACACTTTGAAGAAAAGAAAAAGGAAATCCTATAGAAGCACTTGAAGTGAGAATGAATCCGGAAGTGAGTATAGTAGTGAAGAAGAAATCGCTAATGGTGCTGCGTTTGTTACTTTACATAGCAAAAGTTCAGTTACTTGCTTAACGGTAACTGAGAAGGAAGTAACTGAAGACATAAAAGGGGGAAAATGAAAATTTTCTAGAAATATGCAAACAACTCAGCTCAAGACCCAATATCAGATTATGACAGTGATGAAAGTGGCCTAGATGATAGAAAGGAGAATATTTACGAGGCTTACAAAGCTATATATGAAAAATAGGTGAATACGTGTAAAAGAATGAAAGATTGAAAGAAAAAATTCTCTCCATGAAGAACACTATCCAAGGGTTAGAAAAAAAATTTGAAGTTGGCATTAGATGAGCTTGGTGAAGCTAGAATGAAGTAAGTACCAAAAAGGGACTAAGAATGTTGAATGAAGGCACAGAAACTAGAAAAGTTAATAAAAATTGGTAAGGTTAAAGGGGATCTTCAAGGCATTGTCTATAAGGGTGAGTGCTCCAAAGTGAATGATAAGAAAATTGATATACCCATATATGTCCAAGAATAAACATCGAGGAAAAATTGAAGATTTGTTCTCATATGTCATTTTTGCAGAGTTATCGGCCACATAAGGCCAAAATGCTACAAGTTACTACAGATGTTGTTTCAAAGAAGCCAAAATTGAAGGACCCTATATCCCTCATATAAATTTCAGAATCAACTTTCAATACTGAAATTCACTTGGGTTAGAAAGGGTCAAGGACAAGCACAAAGATGTAGTGAAGGAAAAACAAGAAAGTGTTCATATTCACAGTTAGTTAATGCTTTTGAAGAAACTGTTGAAACTGAGGGTAAGTCAATTACTTTAGATGAAGAAATCAATCAGACAGTTGATGATCGAGATAATGTGACGAGGAATAAGCCCAGGTTTGAATTTCTTCGAGGGGCACAAGGACTGTGTGCTTTACAATTTTGAAGAATGGTTTGATGTTTTTTATTAAGAAAACAAAAAGAAAAAAAGGGGAAAAGAAAAGTAAAAAAAAGGATTTTGTCTTCTTTAGTTTTTATGTTGCCATTATCATCCCATCTTTTTAGTAGTTTGCATTGTGACTTCTATTTAGCTCCACCAAAGACTTTTCAGCTCTCTCATCAATATAGGTATCTCTCTCTCTTTCGAGCATATCTCTCGGTGTTTTGAATGATAGTAAATTGTCATCTGAGCGTGCGTATGATTCTTTTACTGCACCTACTGTTGATTTTTATGTTTCATTATTCATTGAGATTGATTGTGATGAAGGCATTATTCGTTCTGACACTATTATCCCAAAGGGGAGTTATTAGAATGTTTATGGTGACTGTTCCATTCATGGGGAGATTTCAAGGTGCAAGTGTAACTATTTGTTTTACTTTTTGGCATCTTTTGTCCCAAAGGTGAGAAATTTGGATGATTAAATTA
The DNA here is from genome assembly GCA_027568935.1 of Erythroxylum urbanii. NCBI lineage: Eukaryota > Viridiplantae > Streptophyta > Magnoliopsida > Malpighiales > Erythroxylaceae > Erythroxylum > Erythroxylum urbanii. The sequence goes on from JAOQML010000008.1 coordinate 8,685,439, forward strand.
CTGTTTTTATGGATATTCTTTGGAATTTGAAGTTGGATTGAGGGGGAGTTCATATGAATTGTGAATTTGATGCTTATATGTCCAATTATGCCATTCAGGGGGAGCTTTGTATTTGTGAAAAATATGCCAAAAATGTAACACCCCATTACCCTAGGGTACGCACCGGAACGCCCGTAGGTCATTTCGACACATATCCTAAGATTAGGGAGCGCTACGTGCAATCACTACAAACTCCATATGGCATCACATACATTTAAATAATAAGACCAGTAAATGTAAATCACAAGATTTTTAAAATCAAAATCCTTCCTCTT
>JAOQML010000008.1:8718598-8734714 GCA_027568935.1 Erythroxylum urbanii
GTGTTGTAAACACTTGTAAAATTTCTCCTTAGTAAAGATCTGCAGCAGCTCCGGAGACGTAGGCAAGTTTGGCCGAATTCCGTTATCAAATTATGTGTTATTCTTACACTTTTATTTCACTTTCCTACAAATCTTATTTTAGAGGGAAAATTGTAAAATTTCCCAACAGGCATCAAAACTCCGGTCAAACGAAGTTGCATTAAATTCTTCAAAGAACCGCCATCAACAATCTGCAAAGAAGCCGAGCAACTGGAATATTATCCAACCCCAGAAGGCAAAATTACGATTTTTAGGGATTTGTTGCAAATTATAGAAAACAGAAGAAAATTAGTGAGATACAGTTCAAACACTATGTTTTTTCGAGATTAGATACAAACAGTGGTCGCCATATGAAGTTGCTTTGAAAGTTTACATTTATACAGTGATCAATTTAAATTAACCTTGGTTGCATAAGATCAGCAAAGCAACAACAGTCCACAGCGAAGATTGGATAAACATAAAAGTTATTTTAATGGTTACATGCGAGGAAAGAGACACGACTTCCTTCAAGCAACAAACAAGAAGTTATAAACCGGGTTGGTGAAAAACTAGGCAGCTACGTAAAGCCCACATCTCGTTCCCGTCATTGGGAAGTGGTTGTTGGCTGGAACTCAGTGGTATCTCTTCCAAGTCCTACCTTACCTACCTGGCTACCTCGTTTACTATAATTTTACCATTTTTCGCGAAACTAAACTCAAAATCTCGTTATATTTGTTGTTTTTCCGTATTTATCTAAACTCAACTATATAGTCTGTCACACTGTAACAGAAAACTCTTCTTGCTTGCTATTCTGGTGATATCATCCCCTCATTCTCCACTTTAGGAAAGAGACACCATCAGAATGTCGTCGTCCTCGCAATCCCAGCAACTAATCACCTGCAGAGGTACTTCTTCCTATGTTTTAGCATTGTAACCTAAAAACCCAGAAGAAAGGAACCATCTTTCCTTGGATGTTTTTGGATTCATAATACCTTCTTTGTTATTCTGTATCTTCCTTTTTCTTTTCGTTCTGTTTTCTTCTCTAAACTTCAATGGTTCTCTTTGATCTCTTGGCGATATATAAAACACCCAATTACTCTCACTGATATATATGTATACATTACTATAAATCAGCTGCGGTAGCATGGGGAAAGGGAGAGGAGTTGGTGATTGAAGAAGTAGAAGTAAGTCCGCCACAGTCCCAAGAGATTAGGATCAAAGTCGTCTCTACCTCTCTTTGCCGAAGCGATCTCTCTGCTTTGGATTCTCAGGTTTACTTTTACTATATTCTTCTTCATTTCATTTACCGTATATCCTTATATTTGTGTCTCCTGTTTTCTATATGTTTTCTTTACTTGCCTATATTTTCTTATTTTCTCAACACGATCCAGATAAATCATCATCTAGCAGATTATGGATCTAATCCATGCTTTAAGACTAGCACCGAGTTGTTTCATAAGAATCTAACTTAATCCATGCTTTAAGACTAGCACCGAGTTGTTTTCAAAAGAATCTAACTTTTGATCTGTTTGGAAGTTCACATGTTGTAGAATAATTTTGCTCCACTATCTTTATCCGTGGCTAGATGTCTATTCTAACATGTTTGACTTTTTTTCTGCAGCCCATATTTCCTCGGATATTTGGCCATGAAGCTTCGGGGTATTAACTGCAACTTTGCCTTGTTCATATTCTAGTGCTTGGACACGAGTTGTTCTATTCATTTTTCCCATTCCTTTCAAAGATCCTAGTCCAACAATGTGGGAATTCACAAATATTTGGAGTTGAAATCTAATCGTAAATTGAATATAAAGTGGATACTAGAAAGTTTACTTTATCACGAGGTTATTGTACTGTATCCCTCACACCATTTACATCTTGCCAGAAGCAATTTAGGCTTGAACAGATTTTGAGAAGAAGGATGATGGCAATTCGTGTGATTACACTAATAGCTTAAATTTTCAGGGTTGTTGAATCTGTTGGATCTGAAGTGACAGAGTTTAAAAAGGGGGATCATGTGCTTACAGTGTTCACTGGAGAATGCAGGACATGCAGTCATTGTACATCTGGTAAAAGCAACATATGCCAAGTTCTGGGGTTGGAAAGGAAAGGTCTAATGCATAGTGATCAGGGGACACGTTTCTCAGTCAAAGGGAAGCCCATATATCATTATTGTGCAGTCTCTAGTTTCAGTGAGTTTACAGTCGTCCACTCTGGATGTGCTGTCAAAGTTAATGCAACGGCACCACTGGAGAAAATATGCCTTCTAAGTTGTGGAGCGGCTGCAGGTATAATATAAAGGTTATAGCATTCTCAAATCAAAACATAAGACTTTTGGGCGTGCAATTCTATGCTAGTGACTCATACATGAAGCCCCTTTTTGGATAGAACACTCGCACATAAGTTTATAGCACCATTTCATGTCAAAACATAAGCCTTTTGGGCTTGCAGTTCAATGCTAGTGACTCATACATGAAGCCCCTTTTTGGATAGAACACTCGCACATAAATTTTTTGTCAGGAACTTATCACAGGTTTCTTTGTTTCTATTACTCACATAAGGAATGCTTTTATCTATGTTGATTGTATGACTTCATTACAGGAGTAGATATGCTGTCATGTTTATGATTTGAGTGATGCATTATTACAAACTAGTATAACTTGCGGTTAATAGGAAATGAAATGTTGGTTCTAATTTTAGGGATGGGTGCGGTTTGGAATGTCGCTAATGTATTAGAAGGATCAAAAGTTGTAATTTTTGGTCTTGGAACAGTTGGTTTATCTGTAAGTACAGCAGTATTGGGTTCTCTTCCTGTCAGTTCCCTCGATACCTGCATTACAGGAAACTGCATTTTCAGTATAACTTCTACTATAGTTTGGTCTTCTTTAATTAGGTTGCACAAGCTGCTAAACTCAGAGGGGCATCTCACATAATTGGTGTTGACATTAACAATGCAAAGCGTGATAAAGGTAAGGCTGACATTTTACTTTGAACTTCTACGTACAATGCTTTCGAAGCAATTACATATCTAGGTTTTAGTTGTGATTCTCTATGCCTGCAGCAAAGGCTTTTGGAGTGACACAGTTCATCAACCCAAATGAATGCAGTGAGCCTGTTCAACAGGTATCAACCAACTGATTTGCAATTGTTATGCAATACATTTACCTATTTAACTAGGTATATCTGACAAGGTATAAGAGCCAAAATCTTCTATCATCAACCTTGAGGAGTATATGTAAGGGACTCGAAAAATTCTGAGATGCCAGATCTTTTCAAGGGGATCATAAATAATAAAGCTTTCATATAATCTGTTCATTTTGATTTGCCTTGGTGTTGAAATTCCAACAGGTTATCAAGCGTATTACAGATGGAGGGGCAGATTATGCTTTTGAATGTATAGGTGACACAGGAATGGTAACTACTGCATTGCAGTCATGTTGTGATGTACGTTCTTCATACTCAAATTTAGCATTTTTGCCTCAAAAAGTCTCTTGGGTTAAGTTGGTGAAAGGTTTGCTCATTTTGTTGTTCCTTAGGGATGGGGTTTGACAGTTACCCTTGGTGTACCAAAAGTGAAGCCTGAGGTATCTGCTCACTATGCACTACTCCTTACCGGAAGAACACTGAAAGGATCTCTATTTGGAGGATGGAAACCCAAATCAGATCTTCCTTCATTAGTTGACATGTACATGAAAAAGGTGTGTATCCATCTAATTTTGCTTCGTGTATTACAGTAGCATCAGCATTTGGTTTTCTGACTGTAATTCTCTGCGATGACATCAGTCTAACTAATATATTGTCCAATTAACCTCAGCTCAAATGGCATAAAATACCCACATCCTCCAGTTTGAGTCCCCAAGTGACAAGAAAAGGAAAATGATTATGCACTGGCTGATACAGACAGACAATATAATTTTTTTGGAAAAAACAGACTATAATTCCCTTGAATGTTAGGGGTTATAGTATGCATTGGACTTTAGGAAGAGATTAAGGCTGCATGCTGCCACAGTGCATTTCCTTGAGACTTAGCATCACTCTGCATACGAATTAGTTCCAAGACTTGACTGCACAATCTGTACTAGGTGTTCAGAAGATATGCACAGATTATTATTCTTTTCACTGTCATGGTAGACTTTGTTGACTGAAATGGGACGGACTGTTGGTTGAATATGTAAGCATTAAAAGAGAGTTTCTGTTATCCAACAAAAAAGAAAAAGGTTTCTGCGCACTGAACTTCATTTCAGGTCCGTCTTATAACAAAAGAAGAAAACTAAAACAGGAAAGCTTCCGTGTAGTTATTAAGTTCATTAGGTCTGCTAATGATATCTGCTTGTTATACAAATGGTTTGTCGTACATCCACAGTCTTGCCCTTCTATGCTTTTTGTAAAAGTTTTGGACTTCAAATTTAAGACGCAAGGATGGAATATTTAATGATTGGAATCTCCATCTTAGGTTGCAAAGTCCTCAGGGGGTGCCAGATGATGTGAATCTGGTCCAACCATATTGGAAAGTAGTCATTGCGCATAAATGTATACAAGTTGACAAATTTTATGTTACTAAACTGGTGAGACTAGACCATAATCAAAATCTAAAGATGCCAGGTGTTCTTTTTGTACAGGAAATACAGATTGATGAGTTCATCACACATAATCTGCAGTTTGAGGATATCAACGAAGCTCTGAATCTGATGAGAGAAGGGAAGTGTCTACGTTGCGTCATCCACATGCCAAAATAACGCCCTCTTTCTTTCTACGTCTGCAGAGCAGAGTTTTATTATTGTGAAAGATTAATAAAAGTCACTGTTCGTTGAACCTTATGATCCCTCTACATTTTGGTGTAAAAGCCTTGCGATTGTTTGGCACTAATGCTCTATGCTTCATGATGAGTTGGGAAAGAACGAGTTACTGATAAGTGCTACAATTCCTAACATTGTTCTGTTCTTTATAATTCACCACCGTCTCTCGTTTGTCCCTAGTAAAGGCAAATCATCATCCTAAGCCCCCCAGAAATCATTGATACACGGCCATGTATAGCCTAATCTAAGATTAAGCTGGAAAAGAGCTATAAAACTCGAAAGGATTGCTATAATGATACAGAATGAAAAACCAGATGTACATTTGTTGGGAAAAGAACTTGGTAATGCAGATTTGCAGTTCCTGTTTTTCACGGATGATGATCCGTGAGTAAAAACTGCAGAAAGGCACTTGAATCTTCGAACAGAAATTCAATATTAACTCATGCTCATTACTATTTCTAACAGTTACGCTTCTATAACCAGCCAGGAAATACTAACTGGGAAGCTTAAATGATGTATTTACAGGGGCTCCACTATAACCTGAAGAGACTAGAGAGTCAAGGCGAAGTTTCGTCAGTATCTCATTTACAGACATTTAGTCACCTGTCCCAAATATGTTGTCATACCATTAACTTGTCATCAAATGGCATTACAAGTATCTCATGACACGTAATGAATAACTTTTTTCTTTCGCTTTTCCTACATGCCTTGGTTTTGGTTTCTATACTCTTATATTTCCTACTGAATCACACGGTCAATGAAGATATCTCTCACAACAAAAAGTATGGAACATTTGGGTAAAGGCTTCTACTTAGCTGAACTACCCTTGATGATGTTGTTGTGTATCAGCTGTTCTTAGGTGAGAGATAGGTTTGAGTCGTTTGACCTTGGAAACTTTTCAACCTTTACAGATCTCAAAAGCAAATGCTTTGAGAACTTGAAGAAGCTCTTGTACATACAAGGAGGCTTATATCAGCTGCATGCAAATACTATAAAAAAACGCTATCAATAAGTCGCTACAAATTGTTCTCTCATTTGAAAGAAGAAGATCCAACAGCGTGTGCATGTGGTTGTGGAAACAAAGCGCTTACAAAGAAGAAGAAGATCCAACAAGTAATGGCAGAACAGCAACGAATACATCCAGAGGTGGATGTGGAAGCGCCACCGACAACACCGTTGGTACCACAAGGCCTGACAAACTCCGAAAAGGGAAGTTCAACGCCGCATCATCGTCCTTCACCTTTAAGAAACAACCCAGTAGTCATCCCCCCAAAGCCACCGAAGGCAAGAAGCTGTTGCTGCAAGTGCATATGTTGGACGATCGGTCTCCTAGTCCTCCTGTTAGTTATTGTTGGAGCAACTGCCGGTATTCTGTACCTTGTTTTCCAACCAAAAGTACCCAAATACTCCATTAACAGCTTGAGAATAAGCGATCTAAGGCTCAACTTCGATCTGACCCTGTATGCTAAATTCAACGTGAAGATCGCTGCCAATAATCCCAACAAGAAAATTGGTATCTACTACGAGAAAGGTGGCCTATTGAGCGTTTGGTACAGCAACACTAGGCTTTGTGAAGGGTCGATACCAAAGTTCTACCAAGGTCATCAGAACATAACAAAACTGGACGTCAGCTTAACAGGTCAGGCACGGTATGGAAACACTTTGCTGTCAGCATTGCAAGAGCAACAACAAACAGGACGCATCCCTTTGGATCTTAAGGTAGATGCACCGGTGGCCATCAAACTTGGAAAATTGAAGCTGAGGAAAGTGAAGGTCTTGGGTGATTGTATGTTAGTTGTTGATAGCTTATCTACCACCAGCACCGTTAGCATTAAAGCTAGCACTTGCAAGTTCAAATTGAGGCTTTGAACTCTCCGAAGTCCTTTAGCCCTTTGAATATTGTATCAGCCCGCTCCCACATTTTTCTTTCCCCTCTGGTGGAAAAGGAATCGATTTTATTCAATTCTATTCGGTACTTCATTTTGTTTCCTTTTATCAGACAGACGATTAATCTATCTTATTCTAGCTAAATTTGAATCCATTTGGTTCTTATCTGGAAAAGACAATATATTTCCTCAATTCTTTTTAGCTGAATGCCAATCGCAATTGTTGTCAGGATTTGCCCAAGGTCTATTTCCATTTGAGAAACATCTTTTCAAATACACTAGGCAAAAATTTCAGACGACAAGTTATTCATCCAGAACAGCCACTTATCCTCCTTCGACCCAAAAAAGAAGAATAAGAAAGGATACTCTGAGAAACGAAAAACATGATCTTTTTGAATGGTATGAAGAAGGTACGAAGTTCGGGCACTAGGACGACATACAACTCTCTACAGCGAATCCATCCTCCCTAGTACAGTACATGATGGTCAATAAAATATGTCAAAATACGCCTCAAAAAATATGATTGCAAGACTTACAGAAATGGTTTGATAGGGTCATAAAACTCCTGTCTTACGTTGCATGTTTTCAACTAATTCCTTATGGAAAGTAAGTAACCACATGATAATAGAATAGTAAGTAGGCCCGTTCTGCAGTTGGAACCTCATCAACACGCATATATGGATTCCTAACTGTAACATTGGACTACAGTTCGTCAAGGTATTTGCTGTTGTATTGATCTGTCTATAAACATGAAACACTTTCTTCCTTTTCATATAATAATCAGTAAATAAGGTCCTTCATCAGTCACCTGTTAAAGCCCTTGGTCTATGCTGAATAGTGGACAGGGACATCCCAGTCTGTGAAACTGCTCTTACAAATGCCATATTTGCTGTTAAAGTTGGAGCATGCCAATGATCTCCAGTCCCGAAAACAATCTTGTTTTTCAGTGCCAGTTTTCTTGTCGTTGGAAGGCCCATCATACGTTCTGATGGACTATCAGGCACAACACTGCTCTAGCAGACCCCATCAGTTCGCGTAATTACATATAATCCATAACAAAACAAAACTGAAATCCGGAATTAAGAATGCAGAATGTATGGAGAAATGCAAATCGATGAGGGCTTTGGGGGGCTAATTCTTGGCCCACAAGCAACATAGGAGTTTGATAAAGCAACTGGACATCATGTATTTTTGGTTGACAAATTTTAATCCAAACCAATGCACCTTCAAGAGTTACTCTAAACGAAGTTGCTATCCTACTTATTTTCATTTTTATTCACATTACTTATCTGTTATAATTAATTGTTGGCCAGTTGCATAACAGCGGGGAGGTTGGTGTCAAATACTAGCCAATATAGCTGTATGCCTCAGTCTCATAATGCTGAAGCGATAGTTTAGATTTTTGAATGGCACACCTTTGGCTTTATGATCTATTGAAATCTCAAAGAAAAGCATTTGAACCAGATAAGAGTTAACAAGATTTTAATCATTTTTCACATGCTGACAACTTGTACTTCAACATGGAAAGGTCAAATGATCAGGATCATGAGCCCTAGTTGATGTTCCTTTAAAAGATCCAAAAAGGAAGTCCATGACAGTAGGGCTGCAATTCATATCAATCTAATTTGAAACGGTAATATTTGATGACAACTTACATGAGGCGTTTCATTATTGCATCAGCTCTTATCTTCTCATTAGGCCCTCCGCATAATGATATCAACTCTTTGAACTCGGAATGAACACTTTCGCATATTATGCCTCTCTTTCCTGATATCACACCAGCCAATTCCCCATGTATAGGATTTTGAATTTCAGACATCACCTGATGAACAAAGATTAACCCAAATTAAGGCCAGATGTTTAAAATGAGTTAGATTTATTGAAGCACCCCAAAGAAGAGTTACGGGGGGTGTGGATGGGGAGGGTTTGAATGCAACATATAGCATTAGTTAAGATATAGTTATCAGCTGATAAGTCTAAAAAATTCCAATTATGAGAAGGTAGTTGCTCAAGGAAAGGAATGTAAAAAAAGGACACAAAAGAAATAAAATAAAACACCTACTTGTGCAATCACAAACTCAAAGTTACCCTTAAACCGCTGCCTCATTTCAGTCTCCGGTGTGGCCAGAAGTTTCTCCGCACAGCCATTGCTGATTCCTGATACAAGAGCAATTAATGCAGTTGTATCAAAATTTATAAGATCATACTCTCCTGACAAATCCATCAGTTTAGCAAATTCCACATCTAGGTCTTTTACTAGCCATAACTGAATTCCAGATATAAGAGCATTGAATGATGTATCGTCATCCATATTTACTTTGATGTGCTCCTTCAAAGCCAATGCAGCAGGATCAACAACCAAGTCTTTAACAACCACTTGAGCACCCAAAGCAGGACTATTTTTAGTATACTCCACAGCCATTTGAAGGACAGTTGCGTTCTTGTATGAACTAGGAAACACATTTACCCAGTCACCATCTAGTTCCTCGCAGAAATCAACCTCGAAACGAAAGTCAGATGCTCCAAATTCGCTGTGAAGCTTGTCAAGAACAGTATCGCAAAGTCCATGGGAGAAGAATAGAATAATAGAGGTAGGCTTCATAAAAGGAGAAGACTTGGCTGCGACAAGGAGTTGTTGAATCCTGGATTTCAAGCCTGTGCTTTTGTGGGTTTGAAGCCAAGAAATATACTTGGGATTCCTATCAGAAACAATGACCCAGACAGGGTTTTTATTGAGGATACAGACAATGTCAACGTGAACTCTTGAACTATTAGCAGTAGTTTCTAAAGCAGAAGAAAATAAAGGAATAGTCTTGCAAACACGTGAAACGCCCGTCACAAAGGGTTTGTGAAGAATGTGAATGACAGCTTCCAGGTGACCAATGTTAAGACTGTAAACATAATAAACACTTGAGTTTGCAAAACTAAGAAGAAAGATCACCGATTGAAAAAACAAAAATAAGGTTGATTGATTCCAAACAAAAAGTTGAAAGAATATGGGTACCTTAAAGGGATATGGTGGTGGTGGTGAGAAGAAAAAGAAGAGAGGAAAGAGTGCTCAGAGTGAAGCAATTTGAGGAGAGTGCGAGTGCACGACTGTGTGATTTTACTCCCAATTTCAAGTCTTTCGATTTTCTCTATCGCTATTTCACATCTCCTTATCCCCATTCGTATAGCTCTTTCTCTATCCTCTACCTCCATCATCCTAAAAACTTGAATCTTCCTATAACAAATACAACAAACGGAGACACCAACCAGTACAGCGGAGCCGACTACTTTGCGATGTGTACTTCTGTTATTACGATGTCGTTTCAAGCCGCACTCCTCTTTCTCTATTTTCTTTACCCACTTGTGCACAAGACGAGAGGTGGGCCGTCTAAAGTAGATCCAGAACTTTTCCAAGCTTTTTACTGGACTATTTTCGATCCTAACTTTTTCGTTTTTTCCCTCCGGTGGCTGACAACACTACGAAAGAAGAGAAACAGAGAGAGAGAGGTAAGTGCTTCTTCATGTTAAGCTCTGATTTGCTATTATTATTTCCAAGTTGCCTAGTCCAACTTCTACCAACATTGCCAGAAAATTCAAATTTTAAGATGGGCTTGGTAAACAGTGGAACCCTAAACTAAAGATACAAAATTTTTGAACTCAAAATAAACGATTGTCGGATGGGCGGCAAGTTCCTTTCTTGCTAGTCATTCAACGTTTTTGTTCATATAGAATCCCTACGAGCATGGTGCTGCTGTCTGTGGAAAAAGAATCCTAGTGACCCAAAAGACCGGCTATGTTTTTTGTTCCCAAAAATTGTATAAAGAACAAAAAGAAAGAGAGGACATTTTGTGTAATGCGTATCTTCTTTTTATGTGATAAGTAATTGGTTAGCTGGCTCAAGCCTTGTTGACGAATTATTTGTCTACAATTATCTCCTCTGCATATGGATTTGGGTTTGATTCATATATTCTTATCAATATGAAAGGTAAAAGAATGAAAAATAAAGATTAGACCTTTCACTTTTGAACATTAGTTTGACCACATAAAGGAACATTAAATCAGAATGATTGTTATGCTAATGCCTGGTCTATAGGTGAAGTCGAGAAATGGATGCTGGGGAAGACTCCATTGAACAAGCAGCTGCAGCACGTCGAGAGAGGCTCAGAGCTCTTAAAGCTGCTCAGCAACTACTGGAAACTCCAGATGATGTTTCTGCTCAACCTGAACATGGCAAAGAAGAGTTAGTATAAACTCGACAGAGTCTTTATACCACTTATCATTTGCAAATGCTTTTATAATAAAACCAGCAAAATTTCTTGTTTAAGTTGTACATAACAAGGACTTGAACCATCAAAAGTAATCTAGTTACCTATGATTTCAAAACTAGATTTAATATTTTGCATTTGGAAAGAAGAAAGAAATAATACAGAAATAAAGTACTTGTTTCGGAAAAATATATTGAAATAAATAGGGTTATATCCTCTTTGGCATGTATGAAATAACCTAGTGATAAGGGCATTGAATTATAGCCATTTCCTGAGACATTCCGTTAATGATGTAAAACTTTCCTAGTATTTAATTACGCAAGACTTCTAATACCATTGGATGTCGGCACTGATTGCATAAAGTTGGGAAGATAACATTTCCAGCAACCGCCTAAGATTCAAGAGATTAATATTAGGCTAGAAACATACAGTATCTGTTAAATCTAGACATATTTGAGAATGTAACGTCCATCAAACCATGACATTAATTTTGGTAAACATCACATCTATTCTCTTGAATCTTCATGGGAAGATATGGTCTTTTTTAAAGTTTAAACGCCTAAGATGTTTCATTTGATGAGGTACAAGAGTCATTTGACATAACTTCCACAGATGATGAACACATCCTATCAGTTAATCTTACAGTCTTACTTCTTTATTTCTTCTGTTCAAAAGCCATAATTGGGCTTCCAATGAGGTTTTAGAGGCCACAGACCATAGAACCTTTTGTTTAAACATTGTAAGAAATGGGAAAAGAGGGAGACTTCATTCTTGTTTGAATTGCTCCGGGTGAATGCTTTTATTTGGCAAGCGTGGGCTTGCATGTCTGTGATGTCTGTGCTAACTATTATAATTTGCAATTATCTTCTTTCCACCTCCTCGCTTTCAGCAATCCTGGGATGAAGTTTAGGAACTATGTTCCTCAAGACAAGGAGCTTCAGGAGGGTAAAATAGCTCCGCCTGTTCTGCCAAAGTTTGAGGACCCTGTTGCTGTAGAACCTCCACCTCAAGAGAAGAAAGAGGTAAATGATTGCTCCCAAACACTGTCGTCTGTTAGCAGTAGATAAGTAGTTCATCTATATGTTCTTTAGTTCATGTAAATCCTGGTCGCTCTAGGAAATTCTTGCTTAATTTTGAATTTTGGTTGTAATTTTAGGATCCATTTCTCAACATCGCTCCAAAGAAACCAAACTGGGACCTAAGAAGGGATGTGCAAAAAAAGCTTGATAAACTTGAAAGACGCACACAGAAAGCCATATACAAACTTATGGGTAAGAGGTCTATTTTCACTATCAACTTCCGATCATTTTTCTCTTCAGTGTGGCACTTAAATTTAGTATATAACATCTTTGTAAATCGGTCTGGTTAATGCTCTCGGAAATTTGGAAACTTCCTCTTTCATTGCATAACCTATGGCAACTGACCTATCAGACTTATGTACCTTTGGTTTCTTGCTCTATAATTTCTTGTCATCTTTTCAAAGGTGATATATAAGGGATGGAGGTTTCTTTAGTTATGAACATTGTAGGTGGGTGATACGTGAAGCTACTAATTGCTGCATGTGCTATATCTGAGCCATGCTTTCTTATTATGAAATTCATAATAGTTTTCGATGGCTGAATTCATGCACGAGATTGCTGTTGCAAAACCTTTAGGCATCTGCCTAATCTGCATAGGCACACATAAATGCTTAAATATTGTTTCGGGTTGATGCTTTTTATGTATCATTAATCTTCAGAGTTATGTTGTTGACCTATATACTATTTGTTTGAGTTAGCTATCAGTTCATTTTACGTACATTCCCATGAACTGAAACTATTTAACCATCATTCTTATTCTGTCATCAGTTACATATGTTCTGGAGTTTTATGAATAGTTTAGTAAATTCTGCTGATCGAGTCATTAGCATTGGGCAATGAGATTGACGAGGGGCAGGGGTCATTCCAAGGTTTTAGCGGGATTTAAGTCATTTTTCCACTTTCATACAAAAAAGATGCCCAATTCTGTAATATTCCTGGTCCAAGTGACCACCGACAAACTGCAATCACTTGTACAACTTTTTGTTGTTGCAGAGGAACAAGAAAAAGAAAAGCAATTGGCTGAAGATGGGAGAGCTGTTGAAGATTAGCTGTGCACTTTTGAGGGAGCTCCGCGGCAGCTGCAGCACTATGGATGACGAAATATTGGTGGACTTCTGGGAAATCCAAAAACCTGATTCCCCTTTCGCGTTCCTTCTTGTTTAGGCTTTAGCTAGAATTCTCATATTAGTGTTGAAATCCGAAGTCAGACATAACGGGTTCCATTCCAGTTATTTATATGCCATGCTATTTGCCCGGCCAGTCTCAATTTTAGTTGACCAGGTACAAGGCCATTCATCTGTCTCTGTCACATGTTAGGAACATGAAAATGTATGTACCATCGAATGAAACTTAAAACCAAATGCAGCGGCTTACCCAAAAGGAAGCATTAATTAACAATTCCGCTGTAAAACATAGAACACTTAAAGTTGATAGTCCCAAATTTGTAATGAACGAGAACAATAAAGAGGACACACACACAACACTAAGGAAGAGGACAGTGGTAGAAAATTTGTAAAAGTGGCATGGAGTTAACGGGAGGAAAACTCCTAGTCATCTAATCTTCTCCTGGCTCATCTCTCCAATTCAATTTGGTCCAATCCTGATATTTCTTCTCAATCCACGTTAAGCAGTGCTCTTAAAACAGCCACAGATAGGAAGTAGACGAGAAGATTCTTGCCTAAATATTCTCATTGGCTTAATGTAATCATAACTAAGTAGTATACTATCAATGTAAAGCAGCCCCTTATTGCTCTAACGATTTGCACACAAGCTTTCCATTAAATTAGAAATTTTCGTTAATTCTGGTTCAATGAACAGAAACATAAAAGTAACAATTATCATTATTATTTTTTTATTTCAAGGTATAGCATACAGAGCTTTGACATAGGACAAGTCACCAGTCTTTCAGGAGACGCTTTTGGAATAATTGTAGTAGTTGAAGAAACAAGCCAAGAAAGGATCTGTGCTATACACAATTGAAGAATGGCTTGTGTGACAGTTAGCCAGTCCCTGTTTGAGATTGGCCCTCTTCGTATCTTTTTCCGGTTGCACCACTCACCGGGCTATCTTTCACTCTTGAGTTGATTGGAATTAGACTGCCCCCAGCATATATTCTCCTCAGTCCAACAAGGGTCCACTGGAGGAAGCTGATATTCATCAGGTTTCAGTGCCAAGGCAAAATCAGGCAATGTTGGCGCTGTCTCCATGATTCTGTTGTAAGCATCATCACAGAAGTAGCAAGTAACAAGCATATCAAACTTCGTCCAAAAGAACCAAGAAGAGAACTACTACAAATTCACCTTATAAAAAAAGTATTACTTACTTTTCATAAGAGTACAAATCACGGTTTATTCGCACCTTGCTAGAAGTATCTTTGGGAATTTTCTCTGACAGATACTTTATGGTTCCCCAAAGTGGTGGATTTCTGTATGAAAAACACACAATTATTAGTGAGAATCATGGGCAGTCTGAGGGGATCTTAAACTCTAAACACCCACTAGATTATGTCCATGGAGACTTGCATGATCTGAAACCCACTAATAAAAAAAGGACAGGGTTTTTGACACATGGTATGGTGATTCAAATCAGCAAAACCATTTTAGTTTATAAACTGTAACCTAGTTTCCAGAAAGCAAATGCTAAGGAATAAACTTAAAGCCAGCAATTACAGCTCAATGATTCAGGTATAATACAACAGTCATCATTTAGACAACCATACTATAAACGTGATTATATTGGAGTCGTATTCTACATAAAATGTAAGAGTTAGCGCAAGCAAAGATTTAACAGAACTGCAATAAAGACTTCAATTCAAAGTTGAACCATTGCAAGGTCATTGCTGAAGAATCCAAAAATACAGCAATGGATTTCCAGTTGTACAAAACAATAAAGATGAAGGGAAAAGATGATAGGTATCTTCATCATAGGAACATTGGATCTCGTTTATGACATAAAACATTAATCAAATGAATCTACAAAGAAGAGTCTTTGGCACAGACCTTGATAAAGGAGATACCGCATTAAATGCCTCGCATGCCCTTTTACTTTCTTTAAAGTATTCATCTGCAGCTTGCAAGGCAGCTACAGCCATTCCATGAGATTTTTCAGTGTTTCCCTCATCAAGGATCAAGCCATGATAGTAATATGCAGCAGCCTGGTTAGCCAAAAGAAAATCAACAAAACGGATACTATCCCATAAACTTGTCAGAACAAAATAAAGGAGAAAAAATTTCAACCTAAACAAAACCATTTTATTGTGTTGATGCCAAAGTCGTGTTGCATTAGGGAGATAAGATCCAATATGCCCAAATCTAAACTGTTATTCTCCTTAAACTTTCCACAAAAGAAAGCAATGCCCTTGTGTCAGTTTTTACAGGAAATCCAGCTAAAGAACTGAAAATTCCCTTACTACCAAAAGGCAATGATGAAGACTAAATGCAGCATCTCATAAATTTCAGGATTTAAAACAAGAAATATGAAGAACACATGAAAGAAGCAACAATTTCAATTCACTATACTTTTATGCTAGAGTTCCAAAAAACTGTATAAAAATGTTATGTTTTATTCAACTTCACTAGGACATCGCTCTTTTCATATTATGGTTCAAGTCTTCTGGATTATTGTTATGCAACTTTATTTGGGTCCATATTCTTTCCCATTATTTTTACTTGTAGAGTGATATCAGACTCACCAAAAAAATTTTCCCAAGGCAAAGATACAGAGATGGAGATGATAGTCTACCTAAATTGACAAGAAAAAGAAAACATGCCAGAAATTCTAAGATACCTTGGCTTCCACATATTTCCACTTTATAAAGAGTTGATGCTTCTCTCCCCAACCATTTGACAGCGAAAGATTCATGATGTTATCTTGAGCCTGTCAAGAAAACAGAAACATAGTACTACATATTTCAGAAGTGCAAAAAAACACCTATAAATGAGACAATATGTTCATTCCTGTTAGACCAGAGGAGCTGTAAACAAACATCATCATTTTTTCTACAAAGGGGGTAAATAACTCCCAAGTAATTTACAACAAACACGACTATCCTATATTGTGTATAAACAAGATGCTAAGCACCTCCTAA
>JAOQML010000008.1:8742125-8760041 GCA_027568935.1 Erythroxylum urbanii
GGCTCCAAATCAATCGTTGAGCTTAAAGCTCTAATCGGTGGCTGCTCCGGTCACAACTGTCATTAATCTGATCATGCCTTCATGAATGAAATACATGTGACACAATTGTGCACGTATGCATACATCTCAATTAATCACAATCAACCCAATCACAATTAATCACATAAATCACATCAACTATGATTACAATTGATCATGATCACAATCACATTGAAACACATAAGTCACAAATCACATACAAGTAACACTTCATATGCATATATGAATGCATAAACATAGCAATGCAATGTTAAACAATCCTAACCCGTTCCAAATTACCATATTACCCTTCCCATAGGTGAGAGGATGTTACAAGTGCGCAGAGGGTAGGTTTTAAGAAAACAAAAAAGCAAAACGTTTTAAGTAAGGGTAGGTTTTAACATTTTAAGTAACCCTTCTACGATGTTTTCTTCAACAAAACGTGGCGGTTTCTATTTTGTGACGATTTATTGATAAAACGTCGCAAAAAATATTACAAATTCGGGACGTTTTTATAAAACATCGCAAAAAATTGAAACTTTTCGTGACGTTTTTTAAACGTCAAGAAAAATCTGAACAATTCGTGACGTTTTATTAATAAAACGTCACGAAATGTATGCATTTCTTGTAGTGGCAAGTGTACCATTTACCTAGATTGGCCGATTAGTTTACTTAAAAACAAGAAATTTAAAATTTTTTAAGTTCTTTCAAATATCAAAATATACTTTTTAATAAAAACTTCGTTCAAAACTATTTTACAAGCTCTCAAAAAATTATTTTGATGCATTAAGATGGTTTTCTTTAAAACCTTCCTCACTGTCCTCTTGAATAAGATAAAGTATATGTAGTATTGCCTAAGTACAAAATGATATACATCGAATCCATAATTTATTAAAATGATTAAGATAAGGATATAATAAAGATTATAATGATTTGCTTATATCATATTTGATTTCTTCTTGTTCTTGGTTCTTTACTTGAATTTGTATATATGCTCTATTTTGTTTATTGTCTTCACCCTTTGATTTTTTAATAAATTCAATTAACTCCTTTGCTTACTTTACCCTTTATTGAACTTGATATTTCATATATGACACATATTGAAGCTAAAATTTTTTCATTTTCACAAAGATCGAACGAAAAAGAAAGGACAAGAAAAGAATTTTTGTTTTTTAACGGTTTGGCGGAATAAAAACTGAACTACCATTTAGCTTTTTCCGAAACCAATTTTCGATTTTTGACCCCATCTTTAAAAAACTTGGAAAAAAATTAACAAATTAGAATTTGACTATAAATTTTATGAATTTTCTAATTCTTGATTATCGAATCTTGTTTTTTTTAGTTTTATTTTATTCAACTCATATATGTCTCTAAATCGAAATAATATAATTGGATTTCTTTTTTATTGTGAAAATTTATTTATTATTTCTTTTATAAAGAACATTTTTTTGATGACCCAGTTTTTTCTTTAATTTACTAATATCACCAAGAATAAAATTATTAATAGTAACATATTTACATTATCATTAAAATTACCAATTAGAACTTCACTTGGTCTAGCAGTAATGATGAGAATGAGGTAGCCTCTAGGCTTGATTTACAAGGGTTACACTTGTAGTATTATTTTTTGTTCAACCATATGTCCTTGAATTATGTACATTTTCATGTGGTTTTGCCATTTAGTACTATTGCAATGTTATTTTTAATTTTCTAGCCATGTCATCTAATACTTACTTGCAAAGTGGGCTTTGAAATGATTTTTTGGTTACTTGAAGCTTGTCACTAAACCTATAGAGAGGGTTTGGTACTAATCCTTAGTTAAACCTGTCAGTGTGGATGAGAAGACACGACATTATCCCACATTTGTTGCTCCGCGCAGATCCATTATTTCCTTGAACCTTGTCATATGATCACTTAGCTATGTGATTATAGGTCTCCAATGACGATATCTTGAATTTTACTCGCAAGGACTTCATCAATATTCCTCCACTAAAGGGATTGCGAGGATTAATGTAGATGTACTCTTGGTTCTATCATTGGACACATTAGATGACGTAGGTTTGCAGTGATGTAAAAACAGGCGGTGGCAACATCCAGTTTAATTCGTGCAACCCTTAAGTTTGTTGCTCCAATCTGATAAGCTTCATCTTGAACAAGCTTAATCTAATGTGTACATTTAGGTAGCTCATACTTGACTTTGTGGGTCTCTGCAAGTATGCGTCTAGATTGAAGGGCTACGATTAAAGTCTGCAACTATGTTTTTTGTTTTCAATTGTTACTGGTAAACCTGCATAATCAACGTTAGTGATAAATTAAGGAGGTGAGTTTGTTGTTGGTTACATAACTTTGTTAAGGGTAATGAATTTATGATCGTTGATCTTCAATTTTGTAACGTAAAACTAATTATAACCTATGATGGATATTAAATAATACTAAGTAATATTTTTGGGCCTAAGTAATATGCAATACAGCTGATAATAAGTACTATCTAACATTCCTGGGCTCACTCTCTAGTCTTCTGGCCCAATACAACTCCTAACGGTAAGATTTCCAATTTGTTGTTTGATTTTGACGAAAGGTAGAAGAAAAAATAGATATATGAAGGAACGAAAGAGGGAAAAAGAACATTTGAAGTCTGGCACACTTCACGAGTCTCAACACAAGTGGATCCACTCTGAATAGCTAACCAATTCTCTCAGTCCCCTTCTCAAGTTATTCTCCGAAATATTTGGTGGGTGATCCATTCTACAATCTAACTTAGCTTTAGCTTTAGAATTATTGATTTTTTAACAATCTAGGGATTTAAAGATTCCATTTTTTCTGGATTCTTGGTTTCAGCATGTCAAATTCTGTTGATTGACCAGTGATGTGATAACGATTTTTCCTTAAATTATCAAATTCCATGTCTGCATGCCCAATTTCTTCTTGTCCCTTCACAAAAGGTGTTGCTTTTCTTTTTGGCAGATTTTAAAGGAACTTCGTTTGATTATATCGGTCAGTTTCTTGCTTTTAGACAGCCATGGATCATAAGAAATGTGAGGATTCTACTCACATTGTGTTGGATTTCAAGTATGAAAAACCTGAAATTCTGGACATCGGAAATTCCGAAGCCAGCTTTGCATCTCAAACTCCTGAGAAGACAAATCAGACTTTGATTGATAAATTGAAAGATGGACAAGTTGAATTTCTGCAAAGGTTGGCATTTTAGTTTATACCCTTGTTTACATTTGACTGATACTCTTCTTGAGGGCTAAAGTAATGCCAGTTTCCTTTCTAAGGTGCAAGGAGATGGAGGAATTATTTGATGCCATGACTTGTTCATTGAGGTTGCTTGGTCTGCGTAAGAAGCTACCCACTTTTCATAATGTTTTCACTCAGGTGGAAGTACTTACGAAAAGGTACTCTGGGCCTTTTGGTTGAACAATTGCGAGTTATTTTGTTAACTTATGCATTGTCTGCCTTGAACCCAAAAAGCTTTCTTGGTTCTGATGTCCTATCCATCAATAATGTTTTAAAGGAGTCATCCACAAAATTGCATCATGCGCTATTTGATTGTCCACTATTATGTTTTTCATTCTCTGTTGAATAATTGATTTTACATTTGACATTCTTTTTCCTTAAAATAAGAGATAAAAACGACATTTCCAGTGAAAGAAACACCGACCTATATCAATTTCCTTTCATTGACTCTTGTGATGGTTACTAAGTTGATACTGGTCTAATGTGGAGTCGTATTTGTTTGTTTGAGTCACCTTTCCCTCCCACAGAAATTGTGTATACTCCAATAAATGCCCATACAATTTTTCTCTTTTTTTAAGTACAAGGCCTCATTGCAACGTTAAATCTACTGTAGATTTCCACAAAACAAACCTGTGAGGACATTTTCACGGAGAATGTCTCGTCTGATTTTGTTTATTGCTGGTTTTGCTGTAAATGGTAATGGGTATGCCTACTAGGTTTCAAAGGTGCTGGATAAGTGATTTTACGGTTACGACTCTTCGTTTAATGTTTAATTCTCAAAAACAATAGTACATGATTTTTCGAGGGGAGGAGATTTAATGTTTTTTTCTAAAATACATGACTGCATTTTCTAGTTATTTTTCTCCTTTGTTTCACATCAAACATTTTTACTAATAGGATGTTTGTATTCTTGACTATCATTTTTCTTCGTTTCAGGAAGTTCTCTTACTAATAGGATGTTTGTATTATTGACTTTTACGGTTGTGACTCTTCCTTTAATGTTTATTTCTCAAAAACAATAGTAAATGATTTTTCGAGGGGAGGAGATTTTATGGTTTTTTCTAAATACATGACTGCATTTTCTAGTCATTTTTCTCCTTTGTTTCACATCAAAAATTTTTACTAATAGGATGTTTGTATTATTGACTTTTACGGTTATGACTCTTCCTTTAATGTTTATTTTTCAAAAACAATAGTACATGATTTTTCGAGGGGAGGAGATTTTATTTTTTTTCTAAAATACATGACTGTGTTTTCTAGTTATTTTTCTCCTTTGTTTCTCATCAAACATTTTTACTAATAGGATGTTTGTATTATTGACTATCATTTTTCTTCGTTTCAGGAAGTTCTCTTACAGGCATCTTGCACAGCTAAAGTTTATACTTCCTGAAGCCATACAAGTAGATAAGATTCTTGTACATGACATGAAAACACTATGTATGACAGAAGATGTGACAATTATCTTGCTCTTTGATGTTGTTCAAGGTCATCATGAACATTCAGATTTTATTGCTCTGCGGGAAGTTCTTTCAACTAAGCTTATCGATCACTTCACTCAGCATCCTGAGGTATTGAGCTGCTCCTGTGTCTGATGTCTTGTCTTCTTCATCTTGCTTTACTAAAAACAATCCAGCCTCTTTCAGATGTTAAAATTGGTCACTGAACCATAACAATCAGTATGGTTATACGAATTATGAGCACAAGTTATTGACATACTCACCTGCATCAACTGTGGAAATAGAGCAACTGTCTTTCTAAAACTCAATACATTCTCAATTTATAACATTCTTTATATGGAAGGGGTTGTGGGATGAACAATTCAATAAACCGGTGTTTATCCATGGTGTTTGAGGAAAGATGGAATTGTTGTACGTTTTGGTAACATTGGTGAAAATAAAATGAACTCGTACCAGGTTTTTGCGGTGGAATAAGCCTTGGAAATAGATGCATTTTTTATTTACATACTAAATAATTTTATCCTGGTTGAAAGAGATGGGTTGAGCAGTGGGCGAACAAATAATTTGATTGACCCTGTATTCCATGCTTATCCCTTTGCTTTAACAATGTTACATAGGTCAGATTTCCTCATTTACATGGGACTGTTGCTTACTTGAGTTACAAGCACTTCCAAATTCACAGTTTCCATTTTCTGTTTATAAGGCTTGTGACATTCCAGAGGCCATACTGCCAGAATTGCTCAAGCTAAGCAAATATCCTGCTCTAGGGGAAACAGCTGGCAACCTTCCAGAGGCTGGATTTCCTCAACCCTTTGAACAAATAAGTCAGACTGTTGCTCCAGAAGAAGTGCTTCCAGATTCTTATCTAAAATGTCCACCAGATACTGTTACTAGTGAGCTACTAACAAAGTCATTCCATCTAAATCCGTCCTTCCGAAGACACTTCAGTCAAAAGGATTTAAATGCTGAGAAAGAGAAGACTGAACTCTTACCTTCTTCACTTTCTTCACTTCCCTTGTTACCACCAAAATTCTCTAATCTGGATGATCAAGATAGTAAGGTTGTGAGAACCATAGAATCCGGTGGTCTAAATGCCAAGCTATATAGTGGTACGGATGTGGACATTACACTCAAACAAGCAAAGGGATCTTATGGAACATCTACTAAGTCTGCCTCTCTTGATTCCATTCCAGTACATCCAGTCAGTCCACAATGCTGTCCTAGTTCCATGCATTCACCAAGCTTGCAATCAAAAGTTTCTGTATCTGCTAATAGCCTAATAATTGAAACGCCTGCACAATCAACTCCAAAGCGGGCAATGCCAAATTCTGAAGGAAAGCATGAGGCAATGGCCAGCCAAAAGCATTCATCGTTTCATAAACCTGCAAAAAGGACTTTAAACTTTTCATGCTTGAAGGATGATGATGATTCAGAGTGCAATAAGTTGCTACATAATGATACCCTTATGACTCCGGGTGGTTCTTCTTCATTGCTTCAAAAGGTATTCCTTGTCTAGTTTTGAAATTCAGACGTCATATTTATGCAATAATTTTGAAATATGGAAGTCTTCTCTGCAATTTCTCATGTGGTTGCATGGTAGCTGATTTTCTTTCTCCACTTTCATTTGCAGTAATTAATGCATACTTGTTCCTCTTATCAAAGTTGTGGATTGCACCTAGTTGAAAGTCATCCAAAAATGTTGCCAATTGCTCTATGCTTCCAGATAGTCTCATAACTTCTTTCACATGTCACATTGTGCTTTTCCAAATTCTAGACATACAAGCTTAGATGCTAAATTCAAACTTTCTTATGCATGACATTTTCTTCTGTACTCTAGGTTCAGCTTTGGCCTTGGAGCAAGTTCAGCAACTAATTTTTAACTTTTATAGACTTGTGCTTTTGCAATGACTGGTTTCACTTTTCTAGGTCGAAGAGAGCCTTGGGTGGGTCACTAAGGATCAAAATATGAGTCAATCAAATTTAACCGATGGACAGATTTCTGGTGGCTTGCCTGACTTGGTTTCTTTGGTTCACCACATATTTCAATCTGTCAACTATTCTCCAATTACAAAGGAGGAACTTGTGTACAAGATCACTATAAATAGTCTGGATTATGTTGAAAGGAGTATATCTCAAGGACTTTGACCTACTTATTATTATTTTTAATTCTTGAATACCCTCTAACAAACTTGCTTTATGTTCTTTTACAGGGGAGGTTGAAGAACAGATTGAAATTCTTGAAGAACTGGTTCCAGATTGGATTTGCAGGAAGCTGGCTCCTGGTGGGGATGCTTTATACAAGTGAGTGTCAACTATGCTTTATACATGAAGAAATTGTACTTCTGTGTTTGTGAAGATAGGTTGATATATTGACCGAAGTACAATTTTCTTTGTTAATAACTATTGGATCTGGGTTGTTATGTTGTCTCATAGCATTATTGATTATAGCAAAAAGCATCTTCCATGAAGCAACATCTAAATCTTCATGGTCACAATAACTCCCATTTAAGACCTATCAGAATTTCATCTAAGGTTGCATTTTGGAGCCTTAGCTGATTCGAACTCTCCCCTGTCACAAATTTGAAGTTCCAGTTCATCACTTAAATGCACAGAGTTCAAACATAGTTATCTGTTTCTACAGAACTCCAGTTAATGAGGGAGGAGTAAAGAATTGCAATTCTGAATAACTTAACGTCAACTAGATTGCTATCTTTTCTTCATTTTTACAATTTCAAGTATTAGAATTATGAACATTGTATTCCTGATTCCAGTTCTATGAGCCAATGGATTCTAAAAGCTTTTAGATTGGGAATGTCCTTGTAAAAGTTGGACTCTAAACTTGATTCTCCTTTATTGCTTAGTTGATGGTGTAATTATTGATTTCTTACCACCAAGAGTTTTCACATGAAGTGAAAGTTCTTGATTAATTTTGCTAGGCCGTTTCCATGCTTCTCATCTCTTCTTAATAATCTCACCAGCGAAAGCAAGCACATTTTTAGTTTTGTGCGATAAGCTTTCATTATCTGGATCCGGATTTCAATCAAATTGCGATAGCCATTGTCTTCTTAATTTCTGAAAATTATTTCAAGAGTTTTCGTGTTAGATCTAAAAGTTAATTGTACCATTTCTATTTATGTCCTCTGTCCCTGTTCAGCATCAAGACGATGATGGATTTAGACTCAATTCAAGCCAGGGTTGCTAGCAGATGACATTTACAGGTACCTGTAATTTGGTGCAACTTTTAACAGGCTTTGCCTAGCAAATGATTCCGATGACTGAAGTTTGCATGTTTTACCTCGACTTTAATACTTGCTGTTTTGCAGGGAAGCTTGTGGGCCCATGATACAAGTAATTTTTGGTCAATATGGGATGAACGATCACCATTTTTCCAAATTTGAAAGGTGGAAGAGCTATGGCCAGACATTTAGACGAGTGTACCTTGCAAGTGAGATTGAAAGGCCTCACATCGTTTGGTAGAAAGCTGTGGTTATGTTAAAAAAAATCTTTTAACACTAGCACTAAGTCTTTAGGAATTAGGATGGACAGTATAGTATTGGTTTGTTTTGACCGATAATGCTTGGAAGTGGGATCCCCATTCCCCAGTCAAAGCAAAGAATTATGGGTCAAAATCAGCCCAAGTGAACGTGATGTGTGACATGTGTCATCGAAATCTTAAATGCAAGTCAGAGGCCAAAACATGGACTCACTCGTTTTCCAAATCTAGCAGACGGAAGTGATGCAATCCGGCAGATAAGATGCTAGGACTCGATTAATGGTAGTTTTTAAAGATTTCATAATTGCTTTGCATATGACAGATACCTACAAAAGTTCTTGGCTAACCAAATCCTTTTGGTTCTAATTAGTAATTAGCATCCAATTTTGGTTCACTTGTTAATGGCAAAACTCTTATTCAAAAGTGGTTCATATAATGATGATAATGTCTCTCTAACACAGCCGTCCATTGGTTTAAATTGCTCAGTTTGGTTGTACGGCTGAAACTTCAAAAGTTAGATTAGGACTAACTTCATTAAGAAATTCGTATACACTTTTAGTGTCTGACGCATGTACATACAGATTAATACCACTAACTTTAGATTTTATAATACTAGCGTTTACCTTTAACGCGTTATCCTCCAGTATATCCCCTTACAGGCCATCGTCTTCATTCAATCCCCTTTCCTTCCTCCTCTATATAAATCCCAACTTCTGTACTCGCATTATGTACGGATTCATCACATAAATACAATAAGAGATTAGCTTGTGAGATAGAGATTTAGCTCCTGTATGTTACAAGCTATGAAGGGTACTCGGATGATTGTGTTGTGCTTCTTTTTCTTTGCAATGGCAAATTCTGCACCTGACCCAGTTCTTGACATCACCAAACAGAAACTTAGAGCTGCCACCGAGTATTACATATTGCCTGTTTTTCGAGGTAGAGGTGGTGGAGTAACCCTTGCAAGCACCAGAAACAAGACATGCCCTCTTGATGTTGTCCAGGAAGGTATTGAGATATCAAAAGGTCTCCCAGTCACATTTTCACCAGTGAACTCCAAAAAAGGTGTTATCCGTGTTTCTACTGATTTAAACATCAAAATTGCCGCTTCCACTATATGCGTACAGTCAACTTTGTGGAAGCTTGATAGTTTTGATGAATCAAGTGGACAGTGGTTTGTAACAACTGGTGGGGTTGAAGGAAATCCAGGTCGTGAAACGACGAGCAACTGGTTTAAGATTGAGAAGTATGACGGTGACTACAAGCTTGTGTTCTGTCCTTCAGTTTGTGATTTCTGCAAAGTTCTATGCAGAGACGTTGGCATTTACAATAAGGATGGTAAAAGGCATTTGGCTCTCAGTGACATGCCTTTCAAAGTCATGTTTAAGAAAGCTTGATCATGTAACATTTGAAAAGATGAATGCTGTGTGAAACACATATATTATGTTTGTTTCCTGGGTGTAATGCTAATAAGAAGCCAGCATTGCTGGCCATTCACGTATATTTTAGCAGTTACTTTCACGAATCTCAGTGATCGAGTGATCCCTGTACAGTTTATTTTGTTTTAATTCCACCGATGCTGAACTAGCTTCTAATGATAACAGAACAACGATAGACTAAATGGCGTCCCAGATGAGAGAAAGTTCTCATGTGTGCTTCCAAAATGATAATAGAACAACAATAGACAAAATGGCGTGTGGACCCTTTGGACAGAGAGTTCTTATGTATGCTTCGTTCATTCTAAATAGTACATATAGCTCTGCTATGATCTGTTATAGATTCCACAGAAGCACATAAAAAATGTACAAGTTTTTACATCTGGAACTTCAAAGTTAGGGGTACGAAGAAGGTAAATTCCACCGATGCTTAACTAGCTTCTAATATTTTGTTTCTTTCTGAATGAAACTAGTTTTAATTATATAGACATCAAACATTACAGGTGATGAATCTCTACCCCTTGGAGGAGGCTTGTACTAAATATTATAAGCTACATGCGATGACAATATGAACAGTTTCTGTCTACCGATGATATACACATTGAATAAAAAAGAAACACGATTGCTACACAGTACACATGAATCAATTTGTAACTAGAAACTATGTTAGATTGCTCTGTCAATTGCTTGACACGGAATGTGCAAGGGAAATTGCCTTCTCCAGATTCTTGAAAGCTTTCTCGTAGCGCAAAAATCCCATGAACCAAAACTCGAAATTGTCTTCAGTTACTATTTCTATGTACTTCTGTTCTGGCTTATCCACGTTCTCACTTTGACAAGCTCGCTTGATCTTGCTTATTGGTATCACAACCTGCACACCAATTCCTATTAATAACGCTGCCTGATTCTTGTGTACTAATGGTGTAATACAACTTAGCGGTGTCTTTGCAACATATGGCAAAGAGAAGGAAAAGATAAGGTTAATTGGGCAAAATATGCAAGTGTTTTAATCATCATACCTTGTAGGGAAATCTAAGGAACTGTCTATTATCAGGAGAAGGGAAGCTAATGTATCTTTGACTGCAAAAGGCTAGCTTATGAGTAGAGGTGAAGAGAAGGCCAGCAATAGGACCAATTGTTGTTGACAGATAGCACTGTGATGCCTTCAAAAGCTCTTCTCCTTCCACAACTCCAAATGTATGTTTGAATATATTATGCCGCCCTCCTTCCTTAATTATCTTAGCCCCTAATTTCACCTTTCCTTTCACTGTTTCTGATAGTTTTGACCCCATCCTCACTACATCACCCCATAATAGAATTTCCTTTGAAAATTGTTTTACATCAAATCGGTCTCACCACATATATAAGTCCTTGTAAAAGATTGATAAAGATATGGAACAAGAGAATTAAGTAGGCACATACCATGGTCACGGAACCTGAAGGCCAAAGTTGTCCCTTTATTTTTCATCTTCTTCAGATGTCCAATCTTTCTATCCCCATCACCTGCTGTATATGAATAACTGAATATAAGATAACAGAGAAATAACTGAAGACGTTAGCTAAATAAACTCACATTCAGAGCTTCTTGTTGTCGCTGCTGTGTTGAAGGTTGTTGGTGATGCATCTGAGGAAGATGGACTAAACATCATTTGCTCACTCAAAGATGCAGAAGAGTTTCTGTCTCTCTCATATGTCAAACTATGATCTGCAACCTCTAAATCCTTCATACTTTCCAATGTTTGTAGGAGTAATTTTAATAGATGTGTCTTTCTCTCAAAGTTGACAGATATGGAGTGCAAACCAAAACCTGTATTCCACCAATCTAATAAGTACACAGAGATTGAAGCAATCCACTAAATAATGATGAAAGAAGAGGAGTTGGACAAGTAGCAGCTAAGTAACAGCTTCCACGAGACATGACACATGTTTGCAAATTTCTATGAACCTTCCATCTCTCTTTTCTATACAGGTACAACTACAGTGTTGCAGAAATTGGAAAAGTCAACAAATGTGTTCCAAGTTCTAACGCCCGAAAGTCCGTAAGATTTTTTGTCTTGTCTTGTTTAATATATAATAAAGAATTTGCAAAGAAGCAAACGTAAGACAACGTGGGATTTGTGGATAGGCAGTTTTGGCTGGCGGAGTAAGCTCCACACATAAGGATACAACGAGGATACATAAAAGAAGTCACTAGATAAGGACTCGGGAGTAACGAGTATGAGGACTCTTATAATGGTCAAGATATTCCTGAAGTATAGGCATTCTATGCATTATCTCAAAACATCAAACAAACATTGAATAAGATATTTCATGCAGTATATTAGAAATTCTATAATGTTGGGGCGGCTGGAGACCAGTCCTCTAGGGCTATTTATTAAGTCTTCGTAAAAAGAATCAACCTTCCTTCTAAATTATTTACATCTAGGCATTATTTTTAAATTATTTCTCGTTATAGTTTCATTAAAATAAGATATTGATAGAATGATAAAACTAATATACAATATATTTCTTTATTTAAATAAAATAATTAATCTTATAAATCAAAATGTGAAGATAATTAAATAATTGTGTCGGTAATTGTTAAAAAATAAGTTCATTGAATTGACTTAATTATAAAAATCTCGAATGAAACATTACTTATATTTTTGTAAATTTTTCCTGTATAATTGAGTTTAGACTTAAGATTACCAAACTATTTTGTATGAATATTACTATTTTATAATGCTACTTATAATATGTTCTATTGAAGATATCTCACTTATTTCGTTTTTGTATTTCAAAGGAGATGCGTGTCCTATAACTTTGTTTTTTTTGCACATACCTTAATTTCAACATATATGAAATCAAGGGAATAAGTACCAATTGATGAAAGCACTGGCGGACAATTGGTCCAAAGCTCCAGTACCACAGTCAACCATTAAACTAGTTACACTATCTCAAATTAAGCATGTAGTTTAACTCAAATTATCAAGGTGTATACATTTTTGGCTATAGCAGAAAGCTACAGATGTATACTTCGGAGAGTTGTTTTGTGTAAAGCTGTTTGTTTCTCACGAATCCAAATGGCATAAACATTCTAGACGCATACACAGCCACCAAAACATGCTGCAAGTTTTGAACTTTCTTTCCAACTTCATGAGAAACAAACCATTCAACTGACAATAAGTTGATTACATAAAGTGCGACTGAATAATGTAAGTCACTGATTATCAAAGAAATTAAATCTGCACCCATAAACTCAATAGGAAAACCCCAAATAATACAAACTGAGTTATTGAAGAACAGCGGTCAAAGATTCAAAACAGTCAGCAGAGGTGCTGCAAGCTTGGGTGGTAACTGGGACATGATTAAGGAAAAACAAGCAAGAAGCTAGCAGGAACAAAATAAGCGATAATATATGTAATCCCTTATCCCATCAGGCCCTCACCGCTGGATGTACATGTGCGAATGAACCAGCCAGATATACTATCCAGTATAGATGTGAACACCAACTGCAATGAGAAAAATGGTGATGAGGCCAAAGTAGATGATGGTATGGACCAGGATAGACACACCACTGGTTTGAAAGTTGACAAATTCAATCCATTTTCCCTTTCCTGGAAGCTGGAAGAGCAGTCCTGGCGTTAACAGCACAAACAGAACTACTGCCATGATTACTGGCCCCCAGTCTGCCATTTTCGTCTATGTTCTGTATTCTTCTACCTCCTGTGCTCAATACTTTTTAGGTCTCTAGCCGATGACCCAGTATATAATTCAGGAAAAAACGATAGACAATCAGTTATGGTGTGATCCAGAGTCCGTATGCGCAGATCCAACAACTAAATAGTGAGTAGGGTGGAGCAAGACAGAAATGGAGATATGTAATGGGACAACTAATAGTATATATGAACACAAAAGCAAAGCTTGATAACAGGAAGAGGGCATTGGGCTTCACGTACTTTGACAGCTACATTCCCATGGACGGCATAATCTAAATGTCCGTATGCATTTTAGCTGTTGGATCGATGTAGGTTTCTGTCCCTTGCGTGAAGGCAGTTTGTCCCTTGTGTCAAGACTAGTTAAAGAAAAAAAACTTTCTCGTCAAAGCTTCACTCTTTCCTTTGCAATTTGCATATATAATCAACTTAAAACGGTAGTTCAACAAGATGAAGACATGGGATTCAGTCCAGGAGAGGTAGGCCGAAGATGAAAACAACCATTAAGAGACAATCCAATATGCTGGATCGTTATCACATTCACAAGCCAATTCCCTTTTCTCAATTATTTGATAAAAACGAGAAATTTATGGTAATTACGAACTAAGACGTGTTGAAACCTGGAAGAGACAGAAAAATTACGTCTCAGGACATAACAACGGCCAGTGTCTTTTTAATCTGACTACATCAGGACAAATTGTATGGAATTTTACGTCGCCGTATATAAAGGATGCCATGTCAGAAATGACAATGAAGAACGTCCTAGCTTGTGATCGTGAATAGCCTCTTACTGCCTTCTGGTGAGGCAAGCAGCTTTTTCTTTGAAGAAATGGCTCTCTAACAGATTCTTATCATAGATTGAACGTACTGACATGTTTTTAGCTCGTTTATCCCCTTCCAACCCTATAGCGACCCCGATGTTTGCTTCACCGATGATTCTGTTATTATCAGTAACAGGACCAGCCCATCTTCCCTTACCACCAACATTCCAGTGTTATCAACCCCTACTGGCTCTCATGGATGCCTGATGCTATATTAGAAGATATTGGTGTGACCTGGGACCAGAATGCAGGCAAGGAAAAGAGAAACTTCACAGACATCAACGAGACACTACATCTGCACAAGGAAGGAAGAGGGAAACGAAGAAACATTTGAATTACACCTGGACCAAAAGTGTAACCTTACACATGCACCTGCTTTTCCATTTGTTTCTTTAATAATAAAAGGATCCAGCTTCATCAATGTCTAAAATTAGTAAAAAGAAAGCCAAAGAGTAAACAATAACGAGAAGTTGGTGTCTTTCTTTCTTTCTTTCACCATAAAAGGAACACATACCTTACCTCCTCCCCTAAACACCTCTTTTTACACATTAACTTTTGCATCTACATATCCTTAATCGCCAAGAAAACTAGTCACATTTAGCATCCTAAATATTTGTTTATGCATCCTTTTTTGGACATTTAATTTGTCTTAGAGATATATCTCAAATTTCTGCAGCTAAATCTCTATATAGAGAGGAACAGATTGACAGAGAAAGAAGGAGAGACATAGAGAGATGAGAGCTACCAGTTGTAGCGGTGGTGGTTTTATTCATCCTCCTATTACCAGGCTATTGTTTCAGCCACCGGCGAGGATCAGAGTGGTATAATTCGGAAACATGACAAGTGGGATAGCCATTTTGGTTCATGCTGTAACAGTAATCTAAACTCAGCCAAAGATTTCAATTTGTTGTTATTTAACTTCCTTACACATTCTTTACAACTTAAACTTCTTGTTCTCCTTTGCTCTAATCTAAGCGGTCTAGTCTGGTTTTTTATCGACTTATCCAGGAACCTCGAGTTCTTTTGCATTTCTTGTTTTCAGCAAGGTTAGATCCATCTGGTCGAGTTTTGATCTTATTTATTGCTTATATACTGAAGGAACAGAATAGAGTTTTAAGGTTCATACTTCAGAATCCTTAACTTTGAACCTTTTGGTAACAGCTCCATGTATCTGAAGCAAAAACAGTAGTATTTTTCTGATTCGTATTCAAAGTGCGGTAGTCCTAAACAGACACATCTTACTATAGGATTACCGCACTGCTTGTCCAGATTTGGAATTTCTTTTCTCCAAATAAAAAATCTTTTCTTCAAAAGACAGTAGAACTAGCATTTCAAGCAGAAACATCTCAGTTCAGTTTCTTCAAAATCAAGCTCCTCTAAGAACCAGCAAGTAATAACTCCGACGCAGTACTTAAACCATTGCGCTTGAGGGTCGCCAATGTATCATCTAACGTATACTAAGTTATCAAATAGTCATATCATTATCAAGTAAATCAATGGGGAAATATACCAAGCACCCAAGTACAAGTACCCAAACCCAGAAATTAGTACGAGTTACCGAGATGCAAACAATCAAATAAAGATCTGATCTTTCTTGGTTCGCATTCAAAAACGACGACTGGCAGGACAACAAAAGATCATTTCTTTCCATATCAGGAACAAAAACAAACAAAAGAGCACAGATCTTGATTATCTCCCGTACAAATTAAAGTTGGTGGTCGAACTTAATTGGACTTACTGGCAGTGAGTATTAGCCAGCGTAGACGTGGACATGAACAGCCAAGATGAGAATAGCATAGATAGTTAAAAAGATGAGAGTATGAACAGCTATAGCCTTGCCGTTAGTCTTCAAGCTGCCAAATTCCACAGTACGGTTGTTTCCGGGAATCTGAAACAAAAGACCAGGCGTAAGCAACACAAAGAGTACCAACCCTAATAAAACTGGCCCCCAGTCCGCCATTATTCGCTTAGCAGATAGGGTGTGGAAGATAGATTTTTGTTGTTCTGGCCTGAAGGTAAGGCTGTTTAGCGACAGAGATGGAATAATGGCGGAATGGGGGCCACTTGAGATGACTTTGGTTAGTACCGTTGTCTTCGGCTTGCATATGGTTAGTACGAGAATCTAGGGGCATGTCTGCCAACAGCCTACGTGTTCAACACGCTCAGCAACTAAAAACGTTATTATGTAAAATGGGCTTACACAAACGCGGGAAGTGCTAAACTCAACAAAACACTCGAGGATTCATTACAGCAGTTGACTCCATTTTAAGGGAGAATACATCGAAGATGACATCCATCTGTCCTTTAAGTATATATGCAAGCTGTTGATTGCTGGAACTGAAGAAATGTCCAGAATTAGTTCAGGGATAAGCAATGGTAATTCGAACTCCACGAAAGTCCAAACAAATAAACAAGACCGATGAATCTTACGTTCAAAACACGAATGATAACAGTAATAATGGCTATCTCCGGCTGTCTTATCGGATTTTAAGGATGTGGGGCTAATGTTTTCATTAACAGTGCCTTTTTTTGCACTATGTCCCTCGAGGTGGGGTACAAGAGTGGAATGTCAATGTAAATGGGCCCTCATTTGTTGACATAACATTAATTATAAAATGAGCCATCTTTTCCAAAAGTTTGTGACCTCTAACTAATGCTAATCTCATAAACAATGGATGAGAAGAGGATGATGGAATGCTTAAACCTATCAAACAAATACGTTTAAACTCTGTGGGGTCCCCTTAATAGTTGGTTTTGAGTAAGTCAAGGTCATTGTTCATTGCATTTAGCATCAATTCTCCATAGAAATTATGCTCTGCCTTATCCACCGAACCAACCGGAAAGTTCCGGAAAAGGTTGATGATTGAATATAAATAATCACAATTCATGCTGGAATCCAGTTCCTCTCAGGAAAAAAGAAGTTTCTTTTTCACTTCACTTGTGCTGAGTATTGATTGTGGGGTGATGGATAGAGCAGAAAATTAAGGGCAATAGTTAAAGTGGGTGGGTGCTAATGGAGAAGTTGGAAGGCAAAATTACTCCTCATATATCATCATGCTTTTATAAGTTGAAGGTTACATCTACTGGCTACAATTTGTTCTCAGATTAACTTGAGGGATCAATCATCAACATCTAGCAGAGAGTTGCAAAGAAGGCAAGGGCTTGTCAAAGAGTTGTTGCAGATACTACAGTACTGTCTAATTATGCTGCACGATTGGGCAGCTACTCTCATAGCAACAGCGCTGTTTGCATTGTTATCACCAGGATTGGTGCTGCAAATGCCTGCCAAGGAACGTCCCATTGATTTCATGAACATGAAGACCAGTTTAGCTTCCATGTTTGTCCACTTGCTTATCTACGGTTTGCTTCTGATTTTGTTTCTTGTTATTCTTCATGTCCATCTTTATGCCTAGTAGAGTATCCATGGATCAACTGCAGAATTGTAATTTCTGCTCTATCGCAGCTAGTTAGATAACTGATCACTAAATTCTCTACTCGTGTGTAACTAAGTTTCCTATCCATTTCTCGTCACACGTTTAATCCAGGTGATTAGAATTTGAACTTCTCCCAAGTTATTAATGTGATCATCCGTATAGGGTTCCTAAATTCTATCTCAAGCAAAGTCTTTCATAGTGCAGACAGCTGCTGATGAAGCTTGAAAGCATCTCTGATCTTTCTTAGTGTTAAAGGAAATAAAATAGTCAATCAACAGATACAATTTGGAGTGATTGTAGGAGACGATATCCCTCGGAGGGA
>JAOQML010000008.1:8761987-8772693 GCA_027568935.1 Erythroxylum urbanii
AATTTTATTCAAATTTTCATCTATTCAAAATTGATTTTTAATATTTTATAAATATTAAAATTCATTTAACTTTTCCTAACTTATATTTTGATTAAAAAAATTAGGACTAAATCTGAACTTCTTACCTAATTCTATACTATGTATTTCGTGATAATATTGCGCAGCTCACAAAATGAAATAATTAAATGCTGGATTTATACATTTACTTGGCGGTGTAGATACAAAAATGTTTCTCATCATTTGTGAAGAAATTTAATTAGAATCAGTAATTGTATAAAAATTAATAATTTGAAGTATGTTAATGGGATTAGCTTCTTGGTAATAACCTTATGTCTTCTATTTCTTTATTGTGTTCTGTTACCCTTTAAGAAAGTAAAACTAATTCTACTGTTAAATTTGCAGCATGAACGTTTTCACTTGGACGTTGATGGTGGGTGTAGGAATGAATGCAGCTATAAGGTTTGTTCTCTGCTTGTACGACAATCACTTGACTATATAATATAAGTACACATAACATTTGAAACATTTTAAATTTTATTTACTTTGATTTTATTGTGATTTAATTTAACACCACATAATTTTATCTGCATCAAATGCAATTATTGCAACAACTGCAATTGGAAGTCTTTACATTCAAAACCCTAGTTAAAATTCCTTGTTTTCCATGCAGCGTGAGAGTCTCAAATGAACTAGGAGCAGCTCATCCCAGGACTGCAAAATTTTCTCTGGTGGTAGCTGTTATCTCCTCTTCTTTTATTGGTCTCATTCTTTCTCTCATTCTGCTGATTACAAGGAACATCTATCCATCTTTGTTTTCGAGTGATATAAAAGTTAGAAAGGTTGTGAATAAGCTAACGCCATTGTTGGGACTCAGTATTGTCATCAACACTGTTCAGCCTGTTCTCTCTGGTAATCAACATTATTTTTAAGTATACTCCTGCAAAAAATTTTAAAGAAATCGCTTTTTTTTTTGTCACCCTCCCCTATTACGTTTGTTACAAACTGACGCTGACATTTCCTCTCTGTTGGATTATTATAAAAGGTGTGGCTGTTGGCGCTGGATGGCAAGCGGTTGTTGCTTATGTGAATATTGGGTGTTACTATGTGCTTGGTGTTCCTGTAGGTCTGCTATTAGGTTACAAGATTGGCATGGGTGTCACTGTATGTTCCTTTCCTGGAATGATATAGAACTTTATAAAATTTCTGACATTAAAAACTCTCTAGTAGATAAAAAGATACTCTTACCAATTTATTATCAAACCAAATTCTTAATTACATAATCTATACTCTTTTCTTTGTTAAGTTCAATAATTTTTGCCTCTAGTAATTCATTACTATTGAAATTGTGCTTGAAGATTCATATTTACTTTCTTCCTCTTTTATTTTAAATTGCACCACAAGTAAAGAAGAAAAAGAACTTGAAAAAATGGCATAACGGGTCCGTTTTTTTCTTATCAGGGAATTTGGATTGGATTGATATCAGGAACCGTAGCACAAACTTTAATCCTTGCTTGGATGATCCTCAGAACAAATTGGAACAAAGAGGTTAGTATATATAACATTGTGTTGTTGTTTTTAGACAAGCTTTTACTAATTAGTCATAGCTTTCTGCAAGTTATTGCAGCCTTGCAGACTATTTGTATATCGTATTCTATTATTGTATGCGTCTTTGTACAAAGACAGGTGAAAAAGAATTGGTAACTGAGCGATTAGACTGTTGTGAGCTGCAGGCTTATGTTGCTGGAGATAGGATTAGAACGTGGGGAGGACATACAGATCCAATAATAATAGACAACTAGCGAAAGTATGGGAAGGCAAATGCATGCAGAAGCTTGGAAAGGAGCAAGCTATTAGCATCAGGATTCAAATCTCTTGCAATTTTCTTCAAGCCAATGGGGGCAAGAAGTAGCTTATTTTTCCAATAAATTAATAAGGGAAATTTTGTTTCTTTTTTTATATACAAAATATATATTTATTAGGAAATTCGGTTTAATTTAAAATCAACGAATAAAATTTAAATTGATTGAGTTTAACCTCGGATTGAAAATTAAAAAAAAACTTTTAATTAGGCTACGTTTGGACTTTATGACCAACTCACAGGCCTCGCTCAATTAATATACAATGTCATTGGGCTAGAATTCCAAAACAGTCAAACATATTCTCCTCTTAGCTAGAATCCCCAATTTGTACTCAAATTCTATCGTGTTCTTCACCGATGTCATTGTCGTCTGTCGCTCTCATCACCCCTGTCCTATTGCTAACTATTGCTATTCTTACCTTTGTTGCCTCTGTCGAGGTTAATCATATATAAGTTTGTCTCATGTTTTTAGAATTAATATCTTATTTATCCTTTGTTTGCTTTTCTTCTTTGCAATCACTAATCATATTTTCACGTGTTTAA
This sequence comes from Erythroxylum urbanii, assembly GCA_027568935.1. Taxonomy (NCBI): domain Eukaryota; kingdom Viridiplantae; phylum Streptophyta; class Magnoliopsida; order Malpighiales; family Erythroxylaceae; genus Erythroxylum; species Erythroxylum urbanii. The sequence goes on from JAOQML010000008.1 coordinate 8,764,389, forward strand.
AGAAATTAACTTGTTCTTAATTTTTGACTCAAATCTTCTGTATTTATTAAAATTCTCCTCTATGATCTTGTGATAACTTCACTCTTGGGTAGACTTGTACAAATTAGTTTGTCTATATGATCTAATAGGTCAAGTCTAAAAATTAAAGCGCTTGAATTGTAAGAATCAGTCTACAAATTTGCCAGTTTGGATTGAAAAATTAAACTATAAAAATTAATGAATTAAGTTTGAAATATAAAAGACTAAGAAATTCAGTCTAAACATATATTTATAAATATCCTAGACTTATGTTAACTAATAATTGTCATCTAATAATTTCTAAAGGAAAATAAAAGATACAAACTTATTTAAGTGTTTATATTTTCTTATATTTTTTACTAAAAAGGGTGTTTATATTTTGAATCACTTATTCTATTTTAAATGTTTATTACAATAAAAGATGATTTTTTTTTATGAAGATGACCAAGCTTGGCCTGAGATCAATAGGCTAGGCTTGGGCTAATTAGGCATATGGTTTGAGTCTTAGGCTCGAGTTGCTCAGGCCTGGTCTGACTCGAGGACCGACACATATAAGCAAAATGACATCGATAAGTTAGGTTTGAGCAGCTTCTTTTGCAATGATAGGTTTCTCACAATGTTAATCTTATGGGACTGAAAGTAAGGCTTTAGCTTTCTAGCAAAAATTCACCGTGATTAAAGTTGCGTTCTCTAACTCAATATAACTCATCTCCGTGCTTTGCAAAATTTTGATGGTTTCTGCTTATTGTCTTCCTCTTTCACAGCATAAATTAGCTTATAGTTTCTGATGATACAATAATGTATAGATATAAAATTTTAGTTGTGGAATGGGTGGACTATAAAGTGCATGTCATAGGTACGTCTTTAGTTGTTTGAAGGCTTGTTCATATTCATCATCCCAACAAAACTCTATCCTTTTCAGAATTTCAAAGAACAAGAAGTAATTGTCTGGATACTTTTAAAATAAATCTAAGTCTAGCTAACAATACGTTTATTAATCATTGTGTCTCTTTCAAAACTTAGGTTTCATCAACAGTGACATCTATATTATGAGGGTAAATGTCAGTGTCTTATTATATTACTATGAAATCAAGAAACTTTCCTATTGAGACTTTGAAGACACTTTTTAGTGCTCATCCTCATGTTAAGTTTCCTAAAAGCATTGAAATATTGATGCAGATATCTAAGTGATGTTTTTCGCCCTTCCTTTTAACAATCATGTCATCTACATATACTTCCATCTTTTTTTCTAATCAAGGATTGAATATTTTGTTGATCATACACTGATAAGTGACTAACATTCTTCAGACTAAATGGAATTACCATGTGGCAGTAGGTTTCTTAGTGATAAAAAAGGTGCTTTCCTACTCATTCTGCTACAAGCATATCTAATTATTCCCAAAATAAACATTCATAAAGCCAAGTAATTAGTGATTCGAGGTAGCATCTACCAACTGATCAATCATAGGAAGGGGATAACTATCACTGGAGAAATTTTTATTCAAATATGTGAAGTTAATGCACTTTCTCCACTTCTCACTTAACTTTTTGACCACTATATTCGTGTTGTTTCAAGATAAGGAAGAAAAGAGACTGTGGAGAAGATAAAAATTTGCACTTTAAATTTTCTGATTTTTCACACGCATATTACAGAGAATGCTACTAGTTTAAATAAACTCAAGAGTAACCATAATCTCCTACTTCTATGAGATATAATAGAGAGTTATTTAACAATGATATGAATCTAAATTAATCTCGTACTTCTATAGGATAATAATAGAGACTTATTCAACAATGATATCAATCTAAACTAATTGACCGTAAAATTCTCCAACTGACTACCTAAAATTAGAAATAAAATTGGAATTAGAATCAACATCTCCCATTTAATCTCGATTCGACGATACTATGACTCCCATCATATTCATCATTTCATAAAAACTTAATATTTCAAAGGCTTAGTGAGAATGTCGACTACTTGTTCTTCATACTTGCAATATACCAACTCAATCTCTCCTTTCTCAGCCATTTTTTGTGTGTTTATATGTTTGGCTCTCCTATGTGTGATTGGGTTCTTGGACAATTTGATTGCCGAAATATTATCAACAAAAATCTTCATATGCACTTGAATTAGAAACATAATTTGTCTTAATAAATTGCGTAGCCAAATTGCTTGACACACTCTTAAGGCTGCAACTATGTATTCAGCTTCACAATTTGAAAGTGCAATAATAGATTATTTCTTTGATGACCATGAAAAAGTTATGGTCCCAAAATTGAAAAAATATTCAGAAATGCTTTTACGATCATTAAGATGTCCACCCCAATCACTATCTGAATAGCCTACAAGATCGTAATTATTTGATGAGGAATAAAATAAACCATGATCATAGGTCCCTTTTATGTATCTAATGATTCTTTTGGCAACTTACATATGGGATTAACGTGGAGATTCTAAAAACTTTCTAATTAGACCAACTCCATATGTAATATCAAGCCTTATACAAGTGAGATATGTTAGAGTTTCAACAATCTGCTTGAAATAAGTTGCATCAACATATGCTTCATCACCTTCTTTGGATAATTTTGTCCTAACCTCTACAGGAGTTCTCATAAGATTGCAATTATGCATACAAAATTTCTTCAAATTCTTTATAGCATATCTCTTTTGAGATATGAAAATTTCATCTTCTCTTTGAACTATTTCAATAACAAGAAAGGATTACATTAAGCTAAGATCAATCATTTCAAACTTAAGCATTATAGACTTCTTAAAGTTTTTAATCATCTTGTTATTATTTCCAGTAAATATTAAATCATCAACATAGAGGCATAGTAATAATAAATCACCAAAATCATTAGCTTTTACATACAAAGCATACTCGACAGGGCACCTTTGAAATCTAATGTTGTGAAAGAAGGAATCAATACATTTGTTCCATACCTAAGGTGTTTGTTTCAATCCATACATTTCTTTCTTCAATTTATACACTTTATGCTTGTTTCCCATCTTTACAAAACTTATTAATTTTTTGACAAATATTTCTTCTTTAAGTGGGCCATTAAGAAATGTGGATTTAACATCCATTCGATGAATTTTCTAGCAATTTTATGCAACTAAAGCAATTATGAGTCTAATATTTTCAAATTGAACAACTGGAAAGAATACCTCTTGATAATCATAACCAGGTTGTTGTTCGAAGCCCTTTGCCATCAATCTTGCTTTATGCCTCTCCACTTCACCATTTGATTTTACTTTTTTCTTAAAAACCCATTTGACATCAATAGCCTTGTGACCACGTGGAAGGGTAGTAAGTTCCCTTGTATTATCCCTTTCGATTGCCTATAATTCTTCATTGATGGCATTCACCCACTTGGATTCTTGAATTGCTTCCTCAAATTTCACAGGTTTACAATATGTAAACATAGTAAAGTGTACCAAATCTCCATCATCATTAATAACATTGTTAGACATAACCTCAAAATCTTGCAGCATGATAGATTGTTGGTGATGCCTCATTGGTCTTTCCGCTTATGACATAATGACTTGATCATTTAATAGAGCTGCTTCATTTACAATAGGAACATGATAGGCTTCTTCTTCTAGAAAATGAATATGACATATTTGAAGATTATCGTCCTTATCCATATTCCAATTATAAGCTTCATTTTTGGCAAAATTCACATCCCTATTCACGTTCACATTTTTTGTCTTCAGATTGAACAATTTGTATCCACCATGTGTATAGCCAACAATAGTTGTCTTCTCTCCTCTATTTGTTCTTGTTTGTGCAAACACATGAGCATAGGCAATGGAACCAAACACCTTCAAATGCTTTACACTTGGCTTATAGCCACTCAATGCTTCTGCGAGGGTGATATTTTTAAACCTCATTGTTGGACTTCTATTCAATAAGTAAATAGAACATAAGATAGCTTCACCTTATAAAGAATTAGGAATACTTTTGGTCTTTAACATGCTCCTCACCATATCCATTATGGACATATTCTTCTGCTCTGCAATCTCGTTATGCTGTGGAGTATAAGGAAATGTGACTTCATGTTTGATTCCATATTCATCACAATACTCCTTAAATTCATTAGAAGTATACTCACCGCCACCATCAGTTTGCAAAATTTTAATAAAAATCCTACTTTGTCTTTCAACATAAGCCTTAAATTTCTTAAAGCAACCAAAAACTTGAGTTTTTTGTTATAGAAAATAGACCCAACTCTTTCTTGTAAAATCGTCAATAAAGGTAAGAAAAGACCTGTTATTTCCATTTGATGCCACAATCATTAGGCCATGTAGATATCAAAATGAACAAGTTGAAATAGTTATGTTACATGTTGATTTTTTCTGTTATAATGGGCAATCTGCATTATTTTCTGAGAGTATAAGCCTTATAAAAATTTTCAGGATGATGAATAAGTAATCCTTTTACCATATTTTTTTGAGCAAGTAATTTCAGACCTTGAAAATTTAAATGACCAAAACAAAGGTGCCATAACCAAGATTCATCTTTTATAACAGCAGTAAGACAGGTGTAAGAATCTTTGATAATAGCAACTTCAAACATACGATTCTTAGTCAAAAGAGCCTTAAGAATCAGTGTAACTTTTTTTTATAAAAAATGGAGAGTTGGTTGCCATGTGAACTAAATTCATATCCTTTTTCTATTAATTGGCCTATACTGAGTAGATTATATTTCATATTCAGCATATATAACACATTTGAAATGAACCTGTGATCTCCATTCTTTAACTTAATGAGAATTCTTCTTCTCTCTATAACTATTATAGTGCTTTCATATGCAATTCTTACTTTGGTTTGGACTTATTCATCCTAATCAATAAAGAGTTCTTTCTTTCCACATATATGATTGGTGCACCCAGTGTCGAGAAACCACATGTGGTAGTTTGATGTCTCGCTGGTAGTAGTAACCATCAAAAGAGCATAGTTTTCATCGTCATCATCTTCTTGTGCACAATGAGCCATATGATTTCTTTCTTTATTTCTACACTAATTAGCATAATGCCTATATTTATGACATGAGTAACATTCAATATCAAATTTATCATACCTTCCTTTACCATGTCCATAACCTCAACCTCTATAATTCAAACTCTGTTAGCAGCTTGAATTTGATTTCCGATGCTCCTAAATCTTCCTTCATGATTATTATTATGGCTACCACAACTGCCAATATTATTATGATGAACAGCTCATCCTCGTCCTCTACCACGGGAAACACCAATCCTTGTTATACTGCCTTGCTCATCTTGGATGGAAACTTGACTTTTAAATGCTTGTTTTCTGGGCTTTTCAATATGCTTCTCTTTCATATGTTGTTCATAGGCTTCCAATGTTCAAGATAACTCATTAACTTTCATTTAAGATAAATTATGAGCTTCTTCGATTGCCACCACAATATGCTCGAATTGTGTTGTAAGTGATCATAAAATCTTCTCCACTTTGTTCTTATCAATATACTCTTCTCCATAAATTTTCATTTGATTTGCCAAAACAAGAACTTGACTTATATTGTCAGTGACTTTTTTCAGATGAATCCATTTGTAATAATACCTATTGATGTCTTAAAGTTTGGAGTCTCACATTTTTTAACTTTGTCTGCTCTTTTGAACGAAGTTATGAAAGCATCTCACACTTGATTTGCAAAAGTTGCACCAACTACCTTCTCAAATACTCCATCACTAATTCCTTGGTGCATAAAATACAAAGCCTTCTTATCTTTCTTTATGCCCTCATGATAAGCAATTTGTTGTGCCTCAGTTGCACTCTCTGCGAGACTTGGAACTCCATTATCCACTATTGTTAGCAATTCATAATAGTCTAAAAGCACTCTCATTTGGGTGCTCCATCAATTATAATTTTTCCCATCTAAAATAGGAACTAAAAATGGGATCAAGTCGTTCATGGCTATAGGCTTGATAACAATGTTGGTTTAAGATAAGGAAGAAAAAAGACTATAGGGAAGATAAAAATTTGCATTTTTATTTCTCTGATTTTCACATGCATATTACAAAGAATGCTAGTGATTTAAATAGACTCAAGAGTAACCATAATCTCCTACTTCTATGGGATATAATAGAGACTTATTCAACAATGATATCAATCTAAACTAATCTCCTATTCCGATGGGATATAATAGAGACTTATTCAACAATGATATCAATCTAAACTAATTGACCATAAATTTCTCCATCTGACTACCTAAAATTAGAAATAGAATCAAAATTAGAATTAACAATTCGCTAGCCATTAGAGTTATTGTACTTACTTTATGAAATATACGTGCAATAACTTTTGGACCCTTTCATTGATGATTTACTATCTTTAAAGTACAAAAGTCCACTTTTTTTATTTCATAAGACTAAACTTGGGATTAATATTTAATTGGTGTCTGATGATCAAGGGGTTGATCCCTTGCATGTCCAACAACTCCTAAAACCCCTAACCCTGATCTCTTTACAAGGCTATTACTTTTCCTATCCAGGCATGTGTGAATTCTTACCCAACTTTAACCACCTCTTTTTTAGGTTCTCCTTGTAACTCTTTCTCAAGGCCTTGGTAATCTACAGCCTCAATGTTTATGAGTGGGATGCCTTTTCTCGAGGAAAGTCATATTGCACTTTCTTACAGTGGTAAGGTTCTTTTTCACTTTCCATATTCCTTAATATATTAGAAAGTTCATATTTATTTGGTAAGTGCCCGTCCTAGCCTTGAGCATATGGAGTCATGGTTTACCAAGTATAACATTAAAGGTTATGGACCTTCTCATTACATGGAACTTCACCATTATGATGGTATGTCTCAAATGGATGTCCACTTTCAGTGGGATTGACACCTTACCTTTTACTAAAGTTAGCCTCGCTTAAATCTTATTAAAAAGGTATGTGCAAGCGAGAGTTAAGTAGGAGATAAGTCCAAAGTGACTAATACATTATAAAATAGTATATTTATGGAGTTATAGTTATACACAAAGATACTCATCCTCTTAAAGTTAGACATTACAACATTGATGATCGTGGAATTATCATTTGGTTTATACAGGCATCCTTAATTAATATCAAAACATATTTCCTCTCTCTTCTACCTTTTAAGTGTAGATTTGTGTACAACATTCACCATCTTGCAGTGATTTTTTTAGAGACTTTTGATTTGTGGCTCACTCAACTTTAAGCCTTCTTCTACCTTCATATTGATTACATTAAAACTGGGAGATCTAAATGGTGACTACCCATACTATAGATTAGGAGATAATATTGTAGTTGTACAATGTTGCGCTTCCCTATCAACTTTGGGTCTTTGTGCTAAAAATTATCCTAATTACCCTTTATGAAGCAAGTCATTATCTTCCTTCTTCAAGTCCTTAAAGTCTTTAGTGTATTGATCATAATCCCTCTGAAATTCAATACATATATGTATTCTTCCTCCCTAACACTTATGAGATAGGGGGTTTTATAATGGAATTGAATGGAATGAAATATTATTTCATCATTTGAGAGGAGGTTTTATAATCAAATGGAATGGAATGAGAGTAGGGATGGCAATTTTGGCCCGACCCGCTAGGCCCGATTTTTGGCCCGGGTTGGCCGGGCCACGGGCCGACCATGATTGACTCACGCAGGCCGCGTCCAGACCCACGACCCGCCCATTTTGAACAAAATGGGGTCGTTTTGTTCGGACCGGTGTCCAAAATGACGCCATTTTGTATATTTTTATTAAAAAATATATATATATATGGGCTGGGTCGAGACCACAGGCCGACCGGTCCCCTCCATAACAGTGGCCGAGCTGAGCCGGGTCGAGGGGGGCCTGGCCCAGCCCTCCCCATTGCCATGCCTAAATGAGATGGAAAAGGAAGATTTCATATTACATCTCATTCTATCCTAAACAATAAAAATGAAAAACCTCTAATTTGAGGGGTTTAATATGGAATGTAAAATGATAAACAATTTTACAGTATATTACATTATAAATCCTTCATTCAAACAACATTTCACTATATTACATTATGGACCCTTCCATCCCTCTCAAATAACAATTTTCCTATATTGCATCTATTTACGTTCTATTCCATTATAAACCATTTATGCCCGTGACTTTAAGTGTCAAGCTTGCGATACTTTATGTCAAGGGCGTGACACAAGTCACACACGTGTCCGTGACTTTTTTATTTTTTACTTTTTTATCATTTTAATTTTAATTATACTACTATTATTTTAATAAAAATTAAATTAAATAAGTGTCCAGGCGTGACAT
>JAOQML010000008.1:8775117-8787044 GCA_027568935.1 Erythroxylum urbanii
TTATTTATACGTGAAATATCTGAAAATTATTATTATTTCATATTAATTGTGATTATTATTTATTATTATAATTTTTGGAGACAAGGTTAAAAGTATACAATACAACTGTATAATATGACAATGAACTATTTTACAATTTTTTAAAATTTAGAGACTATTTTATAAATTTAAAAATTACTTGAAATGATATTTGGTATTAATTGGTATGGGTAAAATATTGTACTATAACCTAGTACTAAATTTGATACAGTGTTTGCGACTGAAAGGGTGATTCTTTGGTGCTTTGTGGGGTTCTTAATTTATCCACCCCAACAAGCACTTGACGTATAGAGCTACTCCTGTCTTTTGTTCTTGCTACATGCATGGATCCGATCTGCATCTGTACTTAAAACTGATGAGAGGCATTGGTGGTGAAGGGTTAACTGATGTATGAATATGATCTGGTAAATGCAACAAAAGCCAGAAAACAGTTCATGCCATCTTCGTCCTTTTGTAGGGTATACGAAGAGATGAGAGATTCATTGTCTCAAGTCATGCATGTTTGCCACGTTAGTTCACATTTGTTCTTTCATTTTGGCGGCTACGAAGGCAGGGATGATTTTTCGTTCCATATGTCTGTGCTAAGTCTCTACCGTCTAATATTAGCCACATATTTTATAATAAATAAATGAAATATATGACTCATAATAAAGAGTTGGAGTATTCGTGTCATTTAATCTTATCTACATATTTATGTAAATTTTACGTAAATATATAGGTAAAATTTAATAGATTATAATAAAAAATTAATTAACCGGACAAAGAATAGGCATAAGCTACAAGTAACTTGTTTTTGTTTTTAACGACTCTTGTTCTTCATTTGAAGGTGAGCTCTAGGGGATCTTAAAGGGCCTAGAGCTTGCATGGGCACTTAATTTGCGTCAAATTAAGTCCAACATAAATTTGAAGATAATCGTGGATATATTATCCGAAGATGTGGGTAACTCGGGCTGGAATCAACCCTTAATTGTTACCATTAGAAGGCTCATGGTTAAGGATTAGATGATTCGAATTAGACATATTTATAAAGAGGCTAATTGGTGTGCAGACTAGTTGACCAATTTTACCCTCACACTACTGCTTAGAATTCATCATTTCTCGAATCCTCCTTTTAATTGTACTTTCATTTTAATGGAGGATCTAATTGGGGTTTCTTTCCCCCGAGCTGTCTCTAATTAGAGATACCGTTCTGTTCTTTGAAAAAAAAAAACTTATGTAATTGATGTAAATATACAAATTATTGTAAACTGACTCTTATCATTATCCTTTTTTCACTTAGCCGCCGTAACTCTAATAAATAGAGTTGTAGTCCCCTTCATGCAAATAAAATAAAAATAAACAGCCGCCATCCGTGCTTAATAATGCACAAAGGACAAGAAGCGGAAGGAAATTTAACAGCATGAGGTGAGACTCGTACGAGCACGACAGTGATGTTTTACTTAAATAACCTAAAATTTTAAAAACAAATAATTTAATTTTAAAATGTATTTGTTGATATTTTATTAATATAATTGACAAATTAATTTAAAAAATTATATAACTAATAGCTTTTGCTAATATGATTTTGATTTATTGTAATAATTATTTATTTAAAATATGTGACCGTTTGATAAAAGAAATTCTACAACCTTTATAAATATCAGTATAGTATTGTTCTTATATTTACATTTATAAAATATATAATAAAAAATATATAATATGTAATCTATTAGCCCAATCTAAATTAGTTACCAAAGATGGAGTTAGTAAATTCCATGGGGCGAGAGGACCGATACAAAAAGTTTAACACTTGAATACTACAAAAGAGGGTAAGAGTAAGAGGGAAGGCGGAAGTGATGGTTTACAAGTTTGGTGATGAAAATTATCTAAAAATAAAGAGATTCATCTAATAATACTGTTTTAGGCATGATGAACGAAGCTGGGAGACATTTAACAGCCAAGACAGAGAGCCGATGGATCGGTCAAAAGCTCAAAACTTTCTTCTTCTCTTCCATTGTCCCTGTAATGGCGTCAGTCCAACGTCAAACCCTATGGTTATCAACACAGTGGCATATGTGCAATTATGTCTGGACTCTTTCCACCTTTGTTTTTTCTCTGTTAAAAAAGTATAGATGTAAATTACCACCGGGGACAGTCCAGCTCGACAACATCATCATGATCGGTGAACAGGAATAATCTCTATTGTCTTTACTATCACCTCCTTCTTTGTTCTTTTGCATATAAAACCTTAAAAGTTGCTCTATTTATTGCCTTGGCGGTCAAAAAGCTAAAAACTTCCTGTCCTTTGTCATTCATGATCCCAGAAACAGAGTAGGAAGGAAAACTCTAAATCCAAGAAACAAACTTTCCTTAATTTTGTTGGTTTGGTGATGATGGGTAGCTTGCATGAAAGTTTCAGTGCCTTTGTCAACAACAGATGGTTCGTCTTTGTCGCTGCAATGTGGATACAGTCGTGTGCAGGGATTGGATATTTGTTTGGGAGCATATCACCTGTTATAAAGAGTTCTCTGAACTACAATCAGAGACAGATTGCCAGATTAGGTGTGGCTAAAGATCTTGGAGACAGTGTTGGGTTCCTCGCTGGTAGTTTATGTGAAATCTTGCCCATGTGGGGAGCTTTGCTTGTTGGGGCTCTACAGAATCTTATTGGCTATGGTTGGGTTTGGCTCGTTGTCACTGGTCGAGCTCCTCTTTTGCCTTTGTGGGCTGTGAGTACCTACCAAATTCTTAACTTCTATACTAAAGTTTGTCTTCTGAAGCGATCTAAGTTGAAAATATGATTGGTCGGATTGGTTATCCGGTTACTTCAGTAGTTCTGTGCTTTGCTGGTCGAATTACTTTTCTTGTGCATCATTTTGTGCAATGTTTGCATTTGTGGTATGTTCATCTCATACTGATACCAATTATCAAGAAGAAGACGCAATACCGTTAGCATTACTGTTTCTTCACCTATCGGCATTTGTTTCAGTGCTTCAACTTGATTTCATAAAGTGTCGATACTCTAATTATCTATTTATTTCCCTTTATGATATCGTTTGTGCTTCATGCCCGAGGGCACTTTGTTGCATATGAAAATCTGAATCTTTTATCATCTCTCTGTTTCCTTTACTGGAAACGTTTTGCGTCTTTCACGCGATATCCTTAGTCGTATGCTTTCAACCATCATCTCACATCCATCCTATTTATTCCAGCTTCCTCCTTCTCGTGGTTATTTTTCTAAAAATTCCAATTAAATCTGCAGAATATTCGCATTCGCATTGCTTGCAAATAGTAAGTACACCGAGAAAATGCACCATCTAATTCTTGTTTCCTTTGATTTTGATTGAATTGGGACAAATCAATTTCTTGTGGGGCATTCCCTTTGTCCTTTTTTCTTGCATCTCAGTAATGTTCCTCCTTGATATGTAAATTATCTGTAGGCCACAATTTCACATCATTCTGTGGCTTCTACACTAGCAGGTTGGCTTTCGGATGAAGTACCATTTTCAAATATTTAGTTGGAACGATGATATCTCCACGATAGTTAGCTGATTTACCACCAATTGCTGAGTATTGATCAACCTGAAGTTGTTAGATACGGAAATTGAAAGATCAAAACATCCTCTTTTCTGCCAATTTTAGTCATTATCAAAAATCCTGTTAATGGTTTTCTACATTATGGTTGACGTTAGCTTTCTCCTTTCTAGTAATTCTGCATGATGTATATAAATCTAAGATTATAGATGTGATGTGGGAGAGACACCTTGAGAGATCACAATTAATTGATCTTAGCTTGGTTTTCTTAATCATTTCTTTCCATTCTTGTTCACCAACGAAATTTATTTGTAATATTTATTCATCTTCCTTTATGAATTTTTTGTTAGGCTAAGAGATTTAGGAGACTTTCCTATCACATATCTTGTTTTTGCCATAATGTCTTGGACAAGTTGTTAACTTCTTTCAGTATGCAGATGTGCATTCTTATATTTATCGGTAACAACGGTGAAACCTACTTCAATACAGCTGCTCTGGTCTCTTGCGTGCAAAATTTCCCAAAAAGTCGAGGTCCTGTAGTGGGAATCTTGAAAGGATTTGCTGGCTTAGGTGGTGCGATATTGACCCAAGTATATGCAGTGATGCATACGCCTGATCATGCATCTCTCATATTCATGGTTGCAGTTGGGCCTGCAATGGTTGTCATTGCCTTAATGTTTATCGTGAGACCTGCTCGAGGTCATAAACAAGTCAGATCTAGTGATCCCACGAGCTTTACTTTTGTATATAGTGTATGCCTCCTACTGGCTGCTTACTTGATGGGGATCATGCTTGTTGAAGATCTGATCAACTTGAGTCACACTGTGATAGTGATATTTACAGTGATTTTGTTCGTCCTACTTCTACTTCCTATTGCAATTCCTATATACTTGTGTTTTTCTTCAGAACCCAGAGATCCTGCAGAACAGGCTTTTCTGCCCGAGCCACAGAAACAAGAAGCTGATAAGTCTGAGCATATGGCCCACGAGGTGATACTAAGTGAGGTGGAAGATGAGAAGCCAAGGGATGTAGACTTGCTTCCGGCCTCAGAGAGGCAAAAGAGAATTGCACAGTTGCAAGCTAAACTGTTCCAAGCAGCTGCAGAAGGAGCAGTAAGGGTCAAGAGGAGAAGAGGTCCACATAGAGGTGAAGATTTCACCTTGATGCAGGCATTGATCAAGGCGGACTTGTGGCTGATTTTCTTCTCTCTTTTACTGGGTTCTGGATCTGGGCTGACTGTGATTGATAACCTGGGTCAGATGAGTCAGTCCTTAGGTTATGACAATACACATATATTTGTGTCCATAATTAGCATTTGGAATTTTCTTGGACGCATTGGTGGGGGTTACTTTTCTGAGGTTATTGTAAGGTGAAGCATCGATCATCTTGCTTGGATTATAAATTTATTTTCTAGGTAGACTTTGCAGCAGCTTATTCAATTTGCCCATCTATCTGGTCTTATGCAGGAATTATGCTTATCCAAGACCAGTGGCGATGGCAATTGCACAATTTTTTATGGCAGTAGGGCATATTTTCTTCGCTTATGGGTGGCCTGGGACAATGTACATTGGCACCCTGCTGATTGGTCTAGGCTATGGAGCTCACTGGGCAATCGTGCCGGCTACTGCCTCTGAATTGTTTGGCTTGAAGAAGTTCGGGGCCCTTTACAATTTCCTCACTCTTGCAAATCCGGCTGGTTCCCTTGTTTTCTCTGGCTTAATTGCAAGCTACATCTATGACAGTGAAGCAGAAAAACAAGCTAATCACCATTTGCAGAATTTAGGGTCTACTTTTTCTAGTTTATTAGGTCCTGAGGAACCTCTGAAATGCGAAGGGGCCATATGTTTCTTCCTTACTTCAATGATCATGTCCGGATTCTGCATTATTGCACTTATACTAAGCATGATTCTCGTGTACCGGACGAAGATTGTCTATGCACACCTCTATGGAAAATCTCACACTTGATTTTGTCAAGAGAGTCACAACAGTGAAATTCTCAAGAAGCTCTGGATGAAACTTTTTACTCCATTCATCGTCTTAGAGTTAAAACAAGCTTATATATGGCTGAGTGCGCCAAAAGTTTATGCATTTGTGTACGTGTCCACTGTATACTCTTGATGATCAATATCAACTTTATTCAGTTTGTTTGGAGAGTGAACCATTTTGTGTTCAATTTGATGTTTTTTGAGAGTGAACCATTTTGTGTTCAGTCTGATGTTCATTTCTACAACACACCACCATTACGTCAGTGGAAAACTTTCAGCTCCTTGTCAGATATTTCTGGCTACATGCGGAAAAACCTAGCGTGGAGAAGAACTAAAGATGTCAACTATTCCATAAATGAAAGTTGTCTATTCAAGAAATCTGCATGCACTTATTTGACGCCTGCTTACTAAATTCCAATGCAAAGATGACTGCTTTGCAGAAAATTGGACTTTGTAACAATACAAGTTAGAAATTTTACTGAACCGCGCTGCGCAATTGTTATATATGGATCATTCATTCCCACCATGATAAATTGGCCTTCCTATGCTGTCACGAATTAATGTCTGTGCAGTCTCTCCTTGTACGTCCTTGGTTTCCAGTCTTAACTCCAGCTCTACCAAGCTTTACCATAGCAGTGGCAAAAGCTGCATTAAAGTCTCCCTGCTGATTGGCAAAGTCATTGACTGTTGACCGAGATGCAGGATCTGTGAAGAGGACCTGATCTGAAGTAAACATACCTTTACCAGCAACAAGATTTTGGAAATAAACATTGTCAAACGTTTGTGGCGTAACAGGATCCATGTTAACAGCTACACTGGGGTCTACATTCCGGGGACAGGCTTGCATAAGCTGGTTAGCGTAGTCTGAATTGAGAGAGGAGTCAACAGAAGAGGAAGAAGAGAATGAGTAAAGACGATTTTCAAAGCGATTGCAGTGAGAAAAGCCTACAGTGTGGCCTCCTGAAAGTGCAATCATATCAGTTTGTGTGAGGTTGTTTTTGGCAAAGATAGCGTTTAGTTGAGGGAGTGTAAAGTTGGGTTCTGGCAAATTTCCAGCAACAAGTGATGATTGAGATATCAGACCATCCCGACGTCCCAATTCTACATTAAATGGACTACCTCCAGCCTGGAATTTGGTTATCAGATAAAAAAAGAAAGTCCAAGTTAGTAGTTTTTGTTGGAAAATAAAGAAGGAATGATAAGTAAAGCTAGCAACGGAAATTATGGAATTATTGAAATTTATGTTACCAGTACTACGACGTCTCTGGCTGCAATTGCCATAATGTCTGCGCAGGAAACAACTCCAGGGCATACTGCTTCCACAGCTTGTTTTGCTTTTATTATGGTGTCAAATCCATCTCCTGCAAGTGAAAGATTGTCAGGTGAATCCTTCTCTGCGTCGCCATTTGGTGATGTAACCATAACTGAGGCATCGCAACCCTATAATTAAGCAAGCAAATAGCGTTAGAAGTTTGTAACTGAAACCTAAAACCTCTATGGTTATAGCATGTTGTGTAGCATGTGGAATAACTACCTCACCTAGTGCTATAGTACTCTATTGTCTGATTAACCTATCAAGCTAGTATGTGATCAAAGATGAACTAGGACGTCCGCTATGCTCAATTCTTCTTCATATCCAATTTAATTTGACTAAAACAAAAAAGAAAACAGGTCAATCTCATGCAGGTTAGAACTTTAAACTTCTGAAGTTGAGTACCATATTCAACCACTATATTCAGTCTAACTCAATGGTCTGATCAGTCCTTCAAACCAAGGTTTTGAATAGAACTAACAAACTCGATTCAGATTGACTAATAAGCTTTATGATTGTTTCTTTAGTTAGGAAGGATTACGAAATGGAATTCAAGTGTGAAAACGCAAAATTATAGAACTGATATATTCACAAGTTGTTGGAAGATGTCAAATCTTCCTTCTAATGGTGGTATTAAAAATAGTAAAATATCACAAATCACCGACTTTTCTGCAATACTCATAGAATAGTTTTCTACCATCACATCAGCCTCCAGTTACGACCGTTTCACACATACCGTCATGTCAGACGAAAACTGAGATTAAAAAAGAAAGTCTAGAAAGGACCATATAATTCTCATTTGGATCGTCTCTTGATTCTTGTAAAGAAGTCCAGAAGTTTGCTAGTACTAAACATTCATGCATTATCTATCTATCCGTGTATATGCAGTAAGAGTACACAAACTGGAAGATGAAACGAATCATACTCATGCTGACATATACGTACCGTGACAAAACAGTCATGAAAGAATAAACGAAGAGTTGCAGGGACAGTGGTGAAGGTCTGAGAGAACTTAGTGGACACAGCTTGTCGCACAGTGGCTTCCACGTTTGGACAACTAAAGCTATAGAAGTTTTCTCGCAGCTGTGCCTCTCCCTTATGCGCTATTACTATGACGATCATGACCAAAACCCACCATACTCTTTCTACAGTCTTCATTGATCACCTCTTCTTCTTCTTCTTCAATTCACAATCAGCTCTATGTTATGCAGCGAATATACGTACATATATAGTGCACATCCCTCTGATATCTGCCTGTGAGTAAAAATGTGGACAATTATTGTTGATAGCAACTCTAGAATAAGAAGTGGTAAATAGATGATCCTAAGAACCTTAAAGCATCAAATATGGCATTAACAAAGTTGATTGGGGTATATGATCTCAGCCGCAGGAGAGGATATTCTTAATTATATAGGATGATGGTTTTAACATGACGGGGTCTGGTAAGGCATGTCTTGTGAGGCTATGGTGTATATCCACGTGTATTTTTCTTTTGAGTCTACAACCTCCACTGTAGTTGGTGATGACAGAACAAGCACGCAAATGACTTTGTACGTTGAGTGTCTACTCATATAGCCGAACCCCTCTAAACAAAAGCTCAAACTCATCTACTTTCCTAGCAGTTTCTTTGAATTGATGTGTTTCTACATGTATGCTTGGTGCTATTGGCTTCTAGAGGTTAGGCACTGAATCTACCTTTCTTCCCCTGGATTAGTTAGGGTTGCCATGACAATGACCTAAAAACAAATCCGCTCCAAGCACTAGAAAATAGAAAGTCTTAATTTTTAAAGGATTAACTAACGTTAAGATTATGTCATTGTTAGTTCACAAGTCGTCTTCACTTGTAACAGAAGAAAAGGTTTAATTTGTGCCAAATTATTTTAAAAGAACCAGGCAGACCTAGTCCTACATACCCTATTTGCTCTGCAATCCCCATTCTTAATTAAGCAAAACAGGTGATGGAAGTATTCTAATTTATTACGTTACCCTTGCCCTTAGAATTAAAGCAACTTATTTTGTTTTGATCAACTCTTGCTCCAAGTTGACCAATTGCCATCTATACCAACTTATTTTGTTTTGATCAACTCTTGTTTCAAGTTGACCAATTGCCACCTATACCTTCAATATATTTCTTATGCCTTTGGATACGTCTAAACTAGCTAGGTAATCTGAATATGTACCAAGTTATGGTCATTAAGTCATTTAACACATTTAAAGTGAAGTGTAGGACACCCAGATTTATTGTTGTATAGGAGATTAGTCGTTAGGTGCAACTGACCTTTCACCAAGTGGGCTTGACAATTGGAAGGCTCGGTTTTGTAAGCCTAACGAACATTTGCAAAATGAAAAACAACATTATTTTAGAAATTTTTTTAAAAAAAGTCGGACTGAAAACTTATTTATCAAAACTGAAAATGTTGTTTTTTAAAAAAATTAAAAAAAAACATATTCGAGTCTTTGTGCATTTGGGCTTTGATTAAAGGGCCATAAGAGGAGGACAAAAGCCCGAAAACTAACAAAAGTTAGAGCAAAACCACCGAAACCCAAAATGATGGAGTTGAATTTTTCAATTGAATCGTTTGTTTGGAAAGAAATCTGATTCATAACGTGCCATACCAAA
This sequence comes from Erythroxylum urbanii, assembly GCA_027568935.1. NCBI lineage: Eukaryota > Viridiplantae > Streptophyta > Magnoliopsida > Malpighiales > Erythroxylaceae > Erythroxylum > Erythroxylum urbanii. Next base: position 8,784,587 of record JAOQML010000008.1, read on the forward strand.
AGTTAATTGATTACAGAGACCATGGCGATGCAAGTAGATGATTTTGCCAATGGTGACAAGCAGCTAGGGTTTCCGTACTGGAAGCCTGTTCGTCGTCGTTTCACTCCTGACTCTTCCTTCTTTGCTTCTGGCAACTTCGAAAGGGAATTCCTCGCCAAACAGGTTCACTTTATATTCCATGTTTCCGTCTTTATTCGATTGTGTTTCAATTTGCCCAATTAAAGTTTGAAAGTTTGTCATGTCCATTTTTGAGAATTTCCATTACGTTTTTATTTTAATTTTGTGCTTAGATTGAGCATTGGATTTCTGGTTTTTCTATATATATACACACAGGTTGCACTGGATTTAACTGATGATGAAAAGCATCAGCTTCAGGATCTAGTGGACAATGACGCCAGGTGGGTTAAAGCTTAATTCTTTGGGATGAAAACATTTGGAATGTTATCAGTTTGTCTATTTTCGGACTATTTCTTTTATTGTTGTTGAAAAGCAGTACTTCATGGTGTTTTCTATTCGGTATATTGCTAAGATCGTACTGAGGATGTTAACTTTGAAATCATTGCTTGAAGCAGGGACGTTTGCTGTCCCATTGTTGGTTGTGGTGCACACTTGACATCCTTGGAGGCGTTTGAAGACCATTACAATGCACGGCACGCTGCATCCTGTTCTGTCTGCTCTACAGTTTACCCTACTGCACGCCTTCTCAGCATCCATGTTTCTGAAGTGCATGACTCATTTTTTAAGGCAAAAGTTGCACGTGGATACGCCATGGTAGTTTCTTTACTTCCTTTCTGTTGAATTATCAACTATGATTACATCAAGCCCTGATTGATGTCTATCATTTTCCAAATTTAGAACTTTGTGCTTATTCCAGAAACTTGTTTTTTCAATGATGCCTGTGATTCTTGTGATAGTTATCATTGATTTTAACCTACTGTTTTATTTTCTTTGCATGTTTGGTGTTAAGCGAGGACAAGTTATGCAACATCCTTGTAAACACTTGACAAGTCTCATTTAATGAACTTAATAGTTCTTCAGTGGAGAACAAACTAAAAAGATCAACATAGGATATTCTAGGTTTAAGGTGATGAAAGTATCAATAATGTCTGAAGAACTTGGTTTTCTCTTTAATACCATTTTTTGTTTGTCAATTTCTTGGTAATTTTTAGTTCTAAAGATATATTTATCAAATTTTGACTTGTTTTGTATTTGCAGTTATTCTTATTATCAATGCTTTTGTATCGAACTCTAAGTCTCTTGCCTCCCATTGACAGTACGAATGCCTGGTGGAAGGTTGTGGTTTGAAATTCAAGAATTATAAAAGTAGGCATCAGCACTTGGTGGACAAGCATAAATTCCCAATTTCCTTTGAATTCTTCAAGAAAGCCCTCCCATCCAAGAAAGCAAGGCAAAAGATTCAGCGTAGGCAAGCAAATCAGAAGAAGCAGAAAGCTGAAGGCAAAATGGAAGTAGAAGGTGAAACAATGGATGGCCTTGTTTCAGCAGTCTGCAAATTAAGTACATCCGACTCCTCTCCTTCTTCCATCAGCTTTGGACGCCGGAATACTCGTGGCCTTACATTTGTCCCTAGATCTGTTCAGAGAGATAGTAAACGGGACTCTTAACAAACACCAGCTGAAAGAGAGCTATAATTTATAACGGGTGCCTTCTTCACCTGGATTTATAGATGGCTTCTGAAGGTGGCCATTCCAGTGGCTTCATAAGCGTATTGTTGTAGATGTCTAGAAATATCTAGATGATTGTGTGCTTCCTGCAGAGAGTCATCCACTTTTGACTGGCATATGAAGTTGAGTTAGTCTACTCAAGTTGAATGCTTGGTTTGCTTGTTTCCGGAGTGGCACAAGTTCTTTTCAGTATACTCGAGCTAGGGAGATGTTTTCTTAGTAGGTTTTGAAGATTGGCTATTACACCAGCAGTTATTACGTGCCTCAATGCTTCCTGATGCATCTGTAGCCAAAAGGAAGGTGGTGTAGTCACAGGGTATTAAATCCAAATTTGGAAGGAGCTATTTTGGTTCAAAAGAAAACAGGATTCGTCCAATTACATTAAGGCCTTGTTTGGTTGGTATGGATTCTTGTTTGGAAAACTAATTTTTTCCTTAAAATTTATATTATCATGTATTCATGTTTGGTTCATTTTTGTGAGTAGTTAAGAAAGTAAAAACTTTCCTAATATAGGAAAAGTAGTAGCATTTTACTTGGATTCTAAATCACATCACCCCTTGGTATTTAGATTACTTTCCTCATGAATTTAATCAAAAAAATACGCTAGCTAATTTAACTGTTCCTTATCTCTCAACTCTACAACAATTTTTTTATAATCATAAGGAATTTAATAATAATAATAATAAGTAGAAAATTAATAATAATAATAATAATAATAAATTAACAAGAATAATAAAATCAATAATAATAAATATAAATATAAATATAATTGA
>JAOQML010000008.1:8825999-8837431 GCA_027568935.1 Erythroxylum urbanii
AAAAATTTAATTATTTTATTATTAATTATATACAATTTATTATTAATTATATAAAAATATTATTAATAATTATTTAATAAATGTCTAACTCATTTGTTCCTTCCCTTGTTAGTTATCATATTATAATTGTTTTATTTTTCTCTCACGTGCCCTCCTTTTTATGTACAAGTCTAACTTAATTACACCGTAAGAGTTTTTACATGAAGAATTTCAACAATGTTTCTCCAATTACTCCTATCAGCACTATTCACAATCTTTATGGTAATTGCAATCCAAACCAAACTGGAAGTTTGACTAGGTTTAGAATCAGAGTACCTACCGTCACTGGTGTGAGTATTGCACATCCTGGACCAAATGTTTACACTAAATTTGAGCAAAAGTATGTTGTGAAACCCAATATGAGTAGTGATTATGGTGCTAAGGTTGATTATAAGAGTGGGGGTGTGAAAGGAAGCGAAGAGATGGGGAAGAAGAGGCAATGGACAAGATGGTGGGTGCGATTAAGCTTTTGGGAGATGGGTTGGTAAGGGTGGAGGAAATGAAGATGAAGATGGCGAGAGAGATTCAGAGTATGAGAATGGAGATGGAGATGGAGATGAAGCGAACAGGGATGGTTCTGGAGTTGCAACAGAGGGCTTTCTGGGACAAGAAAAGTAAACCAAAGTCCAAGAACATGGGATCATCGGATTCCTCATAGCTAGGTAGGTAAATAGGGTTAGAAGAAATAATTAATATTAAGAAAAATTATTAAGAGTATATTATGTAGTATTTATTTATTAGATTACGTTTCATTTTAAACCTCTCAAATCGGAGATATTTGGGAGGTTTCTTATTTTCACTGTTTAGGATGGAATGAAACATAACATGAAACTCTCCGCTTCTATCCCATTCTGTTCCATTCTATTATGAAACCCTCAACCAAACGATAGAAGTGTATTACATTCCATTACTAACCCTTCAATTAAACAGGGCCTAACTCTAACGTGGAGTCATTAGTTGTTTATAGTAGGAGTTTCATGTTAAGATGATAAATCTATGGATCTATGGTGCAACAGTGACAATCAAACTGCTTCTGAGCCAATGTTTGTATAAATGCTTGATACGAGTTACAGAAAACATTTATCTCAAAGCTATTTTTAGGCATGAAGATGAAGGAGCAGCCACATGTTTCAAATTACTGATGGTTGTAAATTGGAGTTTGACTAGGTCTTTATTGAGAATCTCCTCTTTTGAGCACTTGCAAGTTCTTCGAATTCCAACAGTGTTGCTCCAGTAAATAGATATCCTTGGTATTCCGAGTTCACATAAAATAATTTCTAGATGAAAACTGGAACGAAACAGGATTGGATATAATGACATGATATGTGCTGTTCAGGCTTGGATATAACGACGCAACATATTCTGCCTTCCTTCCCGACTTTGTTCAATGAGAATCCCCTCAAAAAATCATATGTGCCAATTTTCTTGGCATCTTACTCTCATTTTCCCCTGCTAGGAATTTGGAAACATGCGAAATGGGTGTAATAGAAGCATAGTCAGAAGTTGATTTGCTATGGATTGAAGACTACCAAGATACTTTGATCCAGTTTTCCCTACAAATTTATGGTCATTTGTTTCTAAAATTAGTTTCTGGCATTAGAAGTGGAGGCTTGAAGATCATGTGAAGTCAGAGGACGGAAAATGTGGTCTCTGATCCAGTAGCGTGTACTTCTATGTTCCTCACATTCTGAGTCCAATGGGAAACTCGCTTTTGCCATGTCCCTGAGCTTCTTGCCTAATGCTTTCTGGTCGGTAAGCGTAATCCTTGTAGTAGTTGAACTTGTGTGAGCAATGTCAAGTCCAGGACCAGGAGAACAAGGGCTGAGCACAGGGACTACTGTTGCAGTCATGGTACTTAACGGATCAATAACTGCTGCTCTTGTATCTCTTCTTCCTATTTCTTTCTGACGAGTCAGAGGAAGGATTTTCTGCGGGGAGCAATCGGCTAGGACTTTTGGCCAATGTTTCTCGGGCAGGAAAGGTAACACGAGGCCTTTAGCGGCAAATTTTAGTCCCGTCTTGAGAGAATTTTTCTGAGGATGAGATAGTCCTAAAATACATTCCGTAATAATATACCACTCATTTGTAACTTGAGCGATAAAAGTTAGGAGTAGCAGAGCTAGCATCACTCGTCCCAGGGGCCTTGCTTCTGTTGTATGCGAGCTATTTGTAGCAATAGATATACCAAAGATGCCTGCCTCGCACAAAAGTGAAACGCTTTCTGCCACATGAGTTCCCCTTCTAATGTATGGCTTTAGCGTTAGCAGATATATGAACTGTGTCAATGTGATTGCCAACGCCAATACCCTTTGGCTTGATGCATTTGATGAGCCAGTTCCTGATATGAATCCCAACCCAACTCTTCTTAGAAGGTCAAGAACAATGTAAAAAGATCTCACACACCCCAAGGCTCTGTTTACTGTAATTTCTGAGCTTTCCTCGTTACTCTCATCTGAGCTGACAGCTCTCACTCTCCCGATCCCAGTTTGGTGGCCTTCATTCCATTTAGATATGGTGCTTGGATCGTTTTGATCGATGGAAACAACCAATTGTGGACCCCTTAGATTCTCAAAGAGAATACCAAAGCGTGGGAGGAACATTGAAGGAAACCCCTCCCTGTAAAACCATTTTCCAATCACCGGCCGCCCAGTAATGAAGAACCGCAACTTTTTATACCACTGCTCTTTGGTACCCACAAGCTTGATTTCCTTATACTTGGAAAAACTGTCTGAGAAGATAATAACTACCAAGAAAAAACAAACTGATATTATGAATGCTGCAGGGATAACCATCAAGAAAGCCCCTGTGATAATTCCTCCCATCGTTCCACCTGAAAAGCTTATAATCATCAGTTCAAGCAATCATTGTTGGCCTAAGATATAAATGCCAAATTTTGATATGTAATTCCTCACCTCTTATCACAAATGCTGAAGACTGAGACATGCAGGGTAGCATGAGAATTAGAAGTAGTAGCTCGAACCTGGGAAATGAAAGTGCTCCATGAGCTGCTATCCTCCTCCTGCATCTTAGAAAAAGCACTGATAGAACATGGATTGTAATTAAAATCCCTCCTCCCAGACCAAGCCAGAACAAGTTCATCTCCAAGTCTTGCCACCTAGTGAAGAAACAAGGCCAACAATGTACCAACCATTAACAAGAAAAGAACATCTATATGGACGAGATATTGAAGTTAACTACTCTCACGTACCCATTATAGTTTTCCATTCTCTTCACCACATTGGTAGCTGAAAAGGGTTCTCCCCTCTGCATTTTAGATGAACACAGATGTAGCACATTTCTTATAAAATCAAAACATTAACTGTGAACAATACGTAGAAGATACCAACCAGAAGATGAATGAAATATTCCCTAGAATTCAGAGGTAGCCCATACGAAGTGTTTTCCCTGCCTATGTGTCCCTGTAGCCGGCCACCAATTTGGTTTATTTCAGTTGGTCTTGATATTTGATGCTGCAAAGTGAGAGGTGCTGAGGGATTATAAAGCATTTCATGATCAAGAAACCCTGGTCGTGAACTGTTGATATACTTTTCAGTCAGATCAAAATGGTTTGGCCAGACGGAAGTACGATCCTCTTTCCATGGAAGCTTTTGACGAGGTAAGAGCCACCTAAGTCCTTTTGTAGTTTCCGAATATTCTGTGGGGTGATTAAGTGAGATCCAGTCTGACAGGACAAATACTTGAAGGTGCCCAAGCAATCCCTGAGATGAAAAACTATAAGATATTCAAAGGGCTCCGCATTCAGTATACTCTTTCCTCTGTGTTGTTAGATAAAGAGAGACAAAGGTAGCTGCTCAATGCAAATATAGATATGTTTAACTTTGATTGGCTTTCACGAGATACCTGTAGATTTTTTGATGGGTTGGAAGCAAAATCATTGGCGTTTCTTGAAGGAGGAGTGCCTATTACTCCAAGGTTGCCAATGGACACTGAAATTACAGCGGTTGTCAATGACGTTGCTATTACTCCACAAGTCACAAATGAGTACAGCGCCACTGATATTGCAGGTGTTGAGTCTTTTGAAATGTTATTTTTGGAAAAGAAGCAGGAGTCACGAGTGTTAGTGGCAAAAAATCTCACAACTTGCACCCTTATGATTATACAGAAGGGATTGACTTTATGCAGAGTAATAAAAAGCAATAGAAAGCAACCCAAAAGATGAATCATTCTTACAGAGCTTCACTTCCAGTGTGTTGGATTCTGTATTCTTATTTCCTGAGATATCATCCACTTTGTCAGCAGGAACAGCCATGGAGATCGTGCCCTGAGCTACAGAACGGACAGTCAAAGAGTGTAAAGCTCTTGAGAGTCCCTTATATCTGGAGAATGCAGAAGTTTTGGCTTTATTTAGTTCTTCATCTGGTGTTCATTGAGTAAGAGAAGAAGTAATTCAAATGAGAGTCAACTATGCACCTGCCTTATAATTTTCCCTCCTTCCACTTTTAACATGGAGGCTTCAAACCCAAAAACTGGCTTTGAAAACTCAACTATCACCTTGATGTAAGATGCTTTTGTTATACTTGGAGAGCTCGTTCTCAGTTCCACTTTAGGCTTTGTTTCATCTTCAATGAAAATCCTTATAGTTAGTAAATCAGTAAAGGCAACAGGTGCAGTGTATAATTATTGGGTGATCGCAATATCTGGAATAGCATACCATAGAGAATTGTAAGCGAGGCAACTGGTGAGACAGCAATGCCTGTCCTTCCAATGATTAAACCAGAGTCTAGCTCCACTGTTATGATTTCAGTACTTGATACATTCTTGAGCTACAAAGTTGAAAGCTATTGTTATTAAATAACACATTTTGCAGCAACTTTAAGAGAAGATGGTAAGAAAAGCTGGCATTTCACCTCAAATTCAAACTTGCGATTCCCGTGGTTTCCGGCAAAGGCAGGCAATATCTTGTCGGAATTCACATGCAAGGCATTTAGGACTTCTTCTGTTGAATTTTTAATGGGGATGCTGAAATCCAAGAAGATTTTCAGGTCCTCCATTTTGTTAGTTGCAAGGACAGTTCTTGGTACCCCATTGATATCCAGAACATATGATGGAACAGGCATCCACAAGTCCACCACTACCGGTCTTCTATCTAAGACGGCAACTTCAAGTAAATAACAGACGAATCTAATCTATGTAATGACCGTAAGAAAAATCATCAGAAACAACTAACCAAAGTGAATAAGGACAACGGATCTGTTAGTCCTTTTAAAGAAGTTTCCGGCCTTGTCTGTACAGAACTTGTCGACCAATCTAATAACCACCCTCCCATATGTACTTCTGGAGGAAAGAACTATGTCCAGACTATATTTGGAATAAGGCCTGATGGTGCGCAGAGAAGAAACATCAACATGTGCTGGACCATCTACGATAAGCTGCAAATTGAATAGAATGGAGTGTTTCAAGTACACGACGGTTGATATCCCTTTTTGTGGAGCTATGGATAAGTAACACGAAAACCTTTCAGATCTTTAACACACCACTTACATCACAGTTTGATGAATTCAAACATTTAAAGCCACCGAGTCCAGTGCAGGCTTCACTGAATGTAATATCAATGCTTACCTTCTCAGCATTTGTGTATGTCTGTTTGCTAAATATTACTGCAGTTGGTTCAACTGTATCTACATGATAACCATATCATGAGACAAAACAAATAGTTAGCTATGGTCATTTTTCTTGAAGACCAGACGATAGTAAGTACTTTCCCACGTAGTACTTTTTTGGTAAGCAACTAAGAGGATAGAATTATACTAACCAATGAACCAAGAGTAAACCGATGAGTTCCTTTCTCCATCTCGAGCCGTAACATTGAGTACAAAAATGTGTTTGCTATTCACAGTTAAGTTGTTGAACTCTATAACATCACCAACAGGACATGATCTCAGAGTTTGACCATCAAGCTGCTCAAATTTTGACTGCAAGGAGTAAGATGGATTCACAGAAGAAGAAAGGTGCATGCTTCGTTCATTCAGAATCTTAAGATGCGTAGAAGTTAAAAAAGAAGCTTTCTTGGATACGGATTGCATTAACTGAAGGCGTGCATGGTTGACCGGAAACAATATGGATTAAGAAACCTGTACGAATGTTTTGACTGATATTAATGCAAGTATGTCATTCACCTCACAGGAAGTGGAACTGCAGCCATTGTTCGCACAAGCACTGGAACCATACAGGAAAACAGCAGTAGAAGAACTTGAGTACTTTGGTGGAGCCTGATGAAGATTAAGAGGCAGTGTGGATTCAACTGGTATCAGCATTAACGTAAAAGCAAGTAGCTGTAATAGTTCAAGAAACTTGAAGAAGCTATTTCCAGCAGTTGCCATGTTAAGTGGAAGCGTAGGAAAGGAGAAAGAAGAGGAGGAAAATAAAAGGCAGTAAGCGTATGGAGCCAAAAATTGTAGAGATAAACAGTGGCCGGTTAAGTCTAGGAAGGTTATATGTTGGGAGAGAGTGGAGAAGAGATGTTGGTGGACAACTACCCCAACTATTGTCGTCAGTCTCAATAACTGCTCATTTAAAGATTTTCACATTCCTCTTCAACTACCATTAGCCAGCTCAAGCATTAATCTACAATAACCAGAGAGTTTGAAGAGAATCTGGCTATATTATATTGCAATCCAGGCGCAATTTGCAAACCAAAAAGCTGGTACTAAGTTTTAATGATAAAACATGCCAACTTCATTGCAGGTTCACTCATTTTCTTGAAATAATATAATAGAACTGAATAAAAGTCTGCCAAACTTTATGGAGGGGCATAAAATAGGAATCGGGTAACAAGATTTTTGGCATAGATTGGTCTAGTTATTGCGATTTTGGAATGTCATTCAAACTCTGAAGAGGAGTAATGACCCTGGGCTGTTCGTTCCGTTGCTATATACATACAGATACGCTGCAGCTGCAAATGTAGGGGTGTGGGGGATTCAGAGTTTTGTGGTGGGAAAAACAAAGTGGTCCTCTTAAGGATTCTATTGAATGCCAATCCATATCCACTTACCTCTAAGAAAGTTTGTGCTAACACCACTACACAAAGATTGAAGAAAAAGGTTCACAAACTACACAAAGATTGAAGAAAAAGGTTCACTATTAAATATTAATCACTACTAAGTATAGAGTTGTCCATTTCCAGCAGTTGGATCAAGACCTAACAATGGCATGAACCCCACCAGGAATTTAAATGAAGGACGACATCCATTTTCACTTCACAACCATAACCACTCCTGGAGGATGTGGTATTCACTCTAATCTACATGGATCTGTACAACCCTAGACTATACACTTTATTTCCTGGAAGATGTCATGTTTCTGTTCCGAGTAAAACTGAAAGTTTATCGGAAATAAAAAGACTCATGCTTGTCCACAGGATTGGCCTCTATGTGGCAGAAGGAATTAGGTCTTCAGCACCAAAACCAGACTCAGGAACATCATCGTCAGCTACCATCCAGTGTAATTTAGGTCCCTGAACATAATTTCACCATGAAATCAGACCATGACATTAGGAAATTATTAAGCACATCTCCATGGTAAAAAGCCCACCTTTCCTTTTCGAATGATTTTTGCATAAGGTCCTGTCATATCAACTACAGTAGAAGGATCAGCCACTCTTACTCCAGCGTCAACAACAAAATCAAGGCCCTGCAATTTTCAAGAAGACATCCCAAAAGTCAAGGAATATAGTCGATTATAATCCTCCAAATACTCCACCAAGAAAAACAGAGCGCCATGCAAACTCAAGTATAGATTTTTGAACACGTATGTCAAGAAAAAAGGAAGAAAGGAACAAAAGGAAGTAAAACAAAATACATGTCGACGCAAAATACCAGTGTCATGGAACAACCAAAGAAGCTAATTGCAGCTAATTATCAGTCATACAAACAGATTAGACTTCTAAATACCATACCTCTGGTCCATATGTTTCAGCTATTACAACTGGATCTATCATCCACTCATTTTCCTTGGGCGACTTAACACTGATACAATGAGCACAAATATAGTCTGAGAACGTAGCAATCACTTTTTGGGGAATCAAATTATGGTATTCAATTTGATAAAGCTGTAATTGCAGAAAATTGTAAAGTTTTAAATTCTCAAAAAAAAAAAAAACTTGCATCCTGAAAATTGATAAGCAAGTCAAAGCAACCAACCTTGTGGACATAAGAGGCGCATCCATCTTCTCTAGTATTGCCTGACATATGGCATCATCAGGCACACGGACACCTACATTTTTTCTTGAAGCATATTTGGCAGTTGCAGTCCCATACCTAATGCACTGTTTAGGTAATGCTTTGCTTGCAGTTAGGATGAAAGTGTACTGTCACATGGAAGCATGTTTCAGAGTCAAAATTAATGTTCTAAAAATAAGAGGAGCCTATTTTATCCCCAGGTCACTTGAATTACAAGATCTTCATCAGGAATCATAGCTCACTCTCAAATTCACCTTGTTCAAACAAAAGAAAGCTACAGAATCAATAATACACTCTGATATTAAATCTCACAAGAACACAGAGAAAGCAAAACAAACTCAAGATGGTCACCAGGATGTATCATAATGTTTCTATTATGAAGGGTAACAAATACAAGTGGGACATTATTACGAAGTAGAAACGCATAAATTAGCCAGCAGAGATGGCATTGACTGTTAATCTCTGGTAACGTTGCGGTCAATTTTTACCCAACTTATAATCCATAGCAATTACACATCATTCATTCGATGGTTAAGTTCCTACTGGTATGCTTAAGTGAATCATTTAGAATACTTACAGGCCCAGGTAAGCAATGCTTGACAGCTCGAAATATATTTGCATGGCCTTGACCATCACCTCGGGGGAATCCAGTTGTATAGGTATCTGTATCTCTCAAAGAGTGGCATAAGATGCTAAGGGGCTGCAATGATGACATGGTATTAAAATTCAGGTACAATATTAAACGGAAAAAATCATAATGCAGCCAATGATATCAATGAGGATCGTGAGACGTGAATTTGCATCACCACAAAGAGTAAGACTTCAAATACGATGGCTATTCAATGTCAAGACAGAGATTCTCTTGAAGCAGATAGCATTTCAGGTCTGTTTCTTGCCTTGGAAGGTTCTATGTTTTTAATTCTGTAATGAAAGAAAGAAAATACAAGCCAGAGGTCACCCTCATAACTGAGAAAATAATCAATGAACCATAAAGGGCCATATTTTAATAGCAAAATAACACTACCTACCTACGAAGTCTTTCGATGGCTGAGTGGATCTTTAAATGACAAACTATTGCATATCTAACAACCAAAAACAAGAAATGAACGACGTTAAGATTGAAACATTATACTTCAGCTTCATAATGATGGCTGAAATGATTCATTATTGTAAAACATAAAAAGCAATTAAATGAAGGACCCTGAGAGCATTCACCAATTTCGGAGCATGTAGGATATGCAATCAGGACTAGCAAAACCACATAAATTCATACTCAATGTCCACACCCAACCAATCTTGAAGATATTCATCATCAGATACAATAAGAATACATAAGGTGGGTAGAAGGCAGAAAATAAAGACAAGGTACATACACCGTATCTGTAGGAATGACACCTACAGCTCCCTGTTTTAAAAGTTCAATGATCGGATCCAATTTCCAACTGTCTGCTCCAGATGGATCTGCTTCAACATAGAGCATGCCATCCTCCTGATGTTATCACATCCATAATGAGCGATATAATGTAGTTGTCTAGATACGCAAATCTATTTAGTTAACATCCTCCGATACGAGCAGAGTTTGGAGGAAAAAAAGAAGACGAAGACCGTAGATACCGAGCATTAACAGAGAGAAATTAATTCTCAAAAAAGAAGTCCATTCAGTCAGAACTCCATAGTTCACAACTGTCACTGTACTGACAGAGAATAAGTTGGGAGCTTGCAAAGAGACCAAACAAGCATAAAAGAAAAACAACGGGCAATTAGACGTGCTTAATGACTAGGAAAGGCATTTCAAAGGAACGAATTAAAAGTACGAACTAATGGGTTCTGCTGAAGTTCTGAATGTAATCGACTCAAAGCCGGAATTCCAACTATTTTGTTGTTGAATGCGATTTTGGATTACATAATATACACTCTGAAAAGTTAAACCAACAAGCATACAAGATGTAATAATCTTGAGACTCTAAAATCATAAAAATTTAATCCTTGGTCAAATTAACATAAAAGAAGCAGTCTTCATTTTTTAATAACCCCAGCTCCAAAAAGAGAAGAAGAAGAGAGACCACCTTGAAGAAACGTTGAGATGAGTATTTGAGACGCTTGGGGCTTCTCTTGACAGCCATCATCAAAACACGAAGAGGGCGAGAGCAATTGGGATTATAAAAGGGGAGTCTTGATGGAAATGAAGCAAAGTGTTTCCTCTGTGACAGTGGTGGAGGTAAAGAGAGGGAAAGCATACACTGCAACTTGTTGGTCTCTGCCATTTTTGGCTTGTTCTTAGTTTTCGGGGATCACTTTGTCCACTGCTATCTAGAACTGCGTGTATATATATATATATACACAAAAGTTAATGTTTATATTCGATTAACATAAAATCATAATTAGAAAGAGATCAAGAGAGATACCAACATCACAGAACGACGGATATAAACATTATGTGATCGCTTTTTTTTTCTGCAACGAGCCAACGACGAGGAAAAATTATTTCTTTCATGCCAAAATCAATTTAGTACTAATTAGTATCGAGCTTAATAAAAGTGGAAACTTGGGCTGACTTCAAGAAATCGTAGTTTATCTTGGTTAACAAAGATGGTCAAAGTATGATCCATCCCCTGTAATGAATCGACTTTATTCTCTTTCGTTGTTTTTTAAGGTTGTCTTCAAATTTAGTTGTAGTTAATAAGCTTGATGTTTTAACTAATTAATTAGTTCACTTCAAGTGATGTTTGTTACATCTGTTTTAGTTAAACATGTGGCAAGGCGTCACATGAAGATGCTCCAGACCTAAATACATTTCTCAGGTGACAATTTTCTAGGCCACCATTCACAAATAAGAAAAAGAAAAAGTGAAGCCATGCCATGCCATGACATGCATTGGGCGCCTTACGTGACAAGAAAGAACTTAGGTGGCGCTTAGTTCATAGAGGGCAATGATAATGGGAATGAGAATGAATATAGTGAAGAATGAAAATGGATATAATCATTATAACTATGATGGTTGGTTAAGATAAATGAATGATTACCGTTACCATTAATAGTGATTGATTTGTTAAAAATGTCGAGAAATAAAATTTTGTTAAAATTTTGTTTTATATCAAAATATAAATATATTTTAAACGATTATTTTTAATTTATGCACTCTAATTATAATGACAAAATGTTTAAAATCAAGTATATTGCGATTTTTCCTTTCCA
>JAOQML010000008.1:8840760-8865097 GCA_027568935.1 Erythroxylum urbanii
TTACAAACTTTGTTTAAAATATTTAGTTCTAAATAATAACATTAGTTTTAACATATTGTGGTGTATATATATTAATAAATAAGTACTAGTTTCAAAACTTTAACTTATATAATTATCTATTTAAATAGAATATAATAAATTTAATATTATATAAGAGATTTAAAATATAAATCAAAATTAAAAAAATGAAAACTAGAAATCATAAAGAAAAGATTTTCATTGTCTCCATTCATTCCCTCTAATTATAAATGTATGTTTGAGTGGCCGCCTTAACATATCTTAAGACATGTATGAGCAGTTTTGGCTTTAAAGATAACAAAAGAGATTCTTCTACTTGGTAGAACCCGTGCAAATGTAGAAACATTGAATGTCTCCAGCTAACCGGACATATAGAGTACGTGGCGCTGGCAGCTAATACTATAAATTTTGACATAGCTGTAGAAAAGTGTACTGGCTACTTGGGTTATACTATTATAACAACTTCTGGTTGTTGTTTGCAATGGATGTGGACCTATATGCTATAGAAACAATAATAATAACAAAGTGGGAAAAGTAATGCAAAGGAAGGGTAGCTGAAGAAAAATGATTTGCCAGCTAATTTTAGACAACTTTTCACTCTTTTCTCACATTTTTCCTCGCAAACCCTTTATTCCCAGAGAAGACAAATTACCTAATGAAGTCTCTGTTGGGGTGTTTTCGGAATACTAAACGAGGAAAAAGTCGGTCGTTTGAATGTCTCCCATCTTCTCACCGTCTCCGTGTCGTCTCCCGTGAGTAAATTTAAGTACTTTCCTTGTTTCGCTAAATTTCTCTGAATCCCCAAATCTAGGGCTCTCTCTTCTAATCAGGTAAACTGCTTTTTCTCCCCGAAGCCTCTAATTCACTTCAAAGCTTCAATCTTGACTGCTCACTTGGCTGTAACCGGTTGTTTCTCTTCTTTATCTGTCCAATGTTATTGTTTTTAAAATGTCGGTTCTGAGTTTTAGATGGTAAATTTGTTTCTTTACCTTTGAATTGAATTAATTGCTAGGTTTAAGGAAATGAGAGCAGTGTTTATGCTAGTTCCACATAACGGTTTTTTGAGAATTTTCTATATGTTAATTTCTATCGAAAGTTTTAATCTCGTGTTCTATGTTCTTTTTAACTTGATAACTAAAAACAAATGACTTTGCCTTTATGTATATTCTCATCGAGTTGCTGTGTTTCATCTAAAAAATGGGTCTTCTTTACTTTACGCGGGAGTGCGAGTTAGTTCATTGTTTCAATAGTTGATTCAGTTGCGCTGAGAGCGTAGAAAAAATATACGTTTTAAGGATTGAAGTATATTTTGAGCTTTGCTTGGATCTGGTTATGGCCGTTAGTCATTTTATTTTAAAGGCGCAGAAGGCAAAGACTCGGTCTTCGCTGTTTTTAACAAGGTTTCTTGATGGGACTAATGGGATCTACATTTTACAACTTCAAATTTCTGTCTTTTAAGTAGAATCTGGACATGGTTATAATTAAGAGAGCCCTTATGTATAATATGGTAATCAGTTATAACTTTCCACTGATTTTTCCCTATTTTGTGAACCATTTCTCGAGTTATATGTTTACGACGTGTACCTTATTGATGTGTTTTCAGGGTTTGAACGATGGACATGCACAGCTTCTGGCAGTTGGGTGATGATCTTCGAGGGCAGTCAAAAGTCACTGAGGATCATAAGTGGTTGATGGCTGCTTCTAAATTGGCCGAGCAGACAAGGACAAAAAGTGAACGTGTGAATAACCTTGATCTTTCAAAAGGCATGGCCGAGATCAGACCAAGGGATAAGCTTGGTTTCCAGGAAGATAATAAGTTTGAGAGCCTTAACTTCAATATATTGAATTTGGAATCGAAGCTGGCCGAAAATGTGAGCAAAAGTTCCTTGAGGAACTCGGTTTTTAACATGAATGCTGTGTACCAGAAATGCAACATAAACAGCCTTGGAAATCTGACCGGCAACAAGTATAGTGGCAACATTCAGGAGCACAACAGCAACAACAGCAGCAATAATAACAATAACATTGAGAGTAATAACGCAGCTGATAAAAGGTTCAAGACTTTACCGGCTACAGAGACACTTCCACGAAATGAGGTTCTTGGAGGATATATTTTTGTCTGTAACAATGACACTATGCAGGAAGACTTAAAACGCCAGCTTTTTGGTACTTACTATCTCCTCTTTTTCCCTTTCTATACATTCTTGGTATTCCCTTTTCCTGTAAGGAAATTTGGTCTGTCATGATGGGCACTGGGCAAAATTGGCCATCAGCGCTTGATGAATCTGATTTGATGAAACAATTTGTTATGCTTTTACTAGTTTCGCTAGAAATCAATTAGGAGACCTTGTATTGATTTTGTTCAGAAGTGATTCATCTTTCACTTGGATAATATCCATGTATGACTTTGAATTGGTTTTGTTTCACTTCCATCTTTTTTGTGCAGATTAATCTTATTATTCTTATCCTCACTTGATAGGTTTACCTCCAAGATACAGGGATTCTGTTCGGGCCATAACTCCTGGTCTGCCGCTCTTTCTATACAACTATACTACCCATCAATTGCATGGTATTTTTGAGGTTTGTTCTCAAATTTAATAAAATCTTGTGAAGTAGTTTCCACCGATATACTTCAGGGTATTGTGTGGTTCTTTCTGATTCCATCGACTTTCTTCCCATCAGTTTCCCAATTGGCAGTTATTAATTTGGAAAATCTTAGTTAACATCTGTTTTTTCTCCTTAACAAAGCCCAAATTGAAATTTCATCATCAATTATTTGGAAAGCATGCACTTATTTTAACTTAACTTGAAAATATTTGAACATTTTATGTTTTCATTTGCTTGTGTGTAGGCATCAAGTTTTGGTGGTTCTAACATTGATCCAACTGCTTGGGAAGACAAAAAGTGTAAAGGGGAGTCCAGATTTCCTGCTCAGGTAATTATCAGATTTTCCAGAGGAGGTAAGTTATTTTGATGCTCCGCTTGTTATAGCTGTTTCACACACTATTTCCTATGGATAGGTGAGAATCCGTGTTAGAAAACTTTGCAAGCCTTTGGAAGAAGATGCTTTTAGGCCTGTCTTGCATCATTATGATGGCCCCAAGTTCCGTCTTGAACTTTCAATCCCAGAGGTATGAAAAGGTTCACATAATGTTGATTATCTTCAATAAATATTAGTTCTATTCATCTGCACTTGCGATCTATTAATATTTTTTCTTTTATGATGTTGCTGCAGACCCTGGATTTATTAGACCTTTGTGAACAAGCGGGCTCAACTGCCTAAGTAATCCGTTTCAGAATGTTTAATCGTATAGGCCTTGTGGGGCATGTAAGTTGCCTGCTTTTCATAGATTATCCTTAGAGCGCAAGCTTGGGGTTTTGTGTCCGGTTAGATGAATCTCCGTGGGAAAAGTAGGGATGTCGTGTGAGTCAGCTGAATAAGTATGTCTGTCTCGTGAGTATGCTTGTGAAGCTCTGCCGCTTGTTAAGCTTTGCCTTTATGTCTGAATGGCATTGTAAACATGACTGGCGATCTGTAAAAGAGAATTATAAAGGTTATGGTGCCGTGTAACAGTTAGGTCCTCCCAAGTGCGAGGCCCTGGCGTCCTTTTTTTCTGCATATGAACCGAGCATGTAATTTGCTGGTGTGGTATCATCCTTTCGAGTTGTTTCTACTACTTGACATAAAAATCTATTGCTACTTGTCGCCCTCACCAAGTAGAAACTAGGATCTGCGATGTCTGTTTCTTTTTTCAGGCGAACAAAACGAGTGAGAATCCTTTCGTTTATTTGAACAGACGCAAAACCAGTCGTCTCTCCACTTCAAGGTGGAAAGTGATTCCATTTTATTCAACAATAAGCTTGATTTCCTCTTAGACAACTGTCTGTGAGTTTCAACGAGAAAGGTGTGATGCCAATTCATTTGACAGAGCCTTTACTGGCTTGGGAAGGGAAGGCTGCAAAAACTAAGTACAAAATATCTTTGAGACAGACAAATTGACGCAATAAAAAATTGAACAAGTTAAGGTTTCCAATGCTGTAACGATGGTTAAGAGGTTCCAACTCAAAAAGCAAAGAAACTAGTATGCCATGCCAACAACAGAGCCCACAACCTTAGGAAGATGGCAAGACTTTGAAGATAATCTGGACAAAAATGTGTGTTATGGAAAAGTATTTTAATTGGAAAAAGTACAACGGAAAGATCGAAAAACTATCACATAGACTAGTGACACGTATGAATCATTGTCCCATCCCGATAAAAAGCTTTGATCCCAAAGGACCGAAACCACCACTACATGGTGTGTGGGTCCCAACAAATAGGTGGTGATTGATCGAGCTGGTTGGGCCTTCGTTCATTTCACTTTCACCTTTGGCTGCGCTCCTCGTCGCTGGTTTACATTTCCACCACCAGACATCCAGCATCCTTCCTTGAAGTTCTCTCGTTTACATATGTTTTCCGTAGTTATTGATATTGAATATATTTCATCGTCTTTTGCATACAAACCTTAAACCAAGAAAGAATCTTTGAGAATGCCGGGACTCAGAGCACCTTCGGATTACTCGGAAGAACCTCCTCGTCACCCTTCGCTCCAAATCAACGCCAAGGCCAGTTTTTCTTCTACTTCTGCTCAAAGCATACCTTAATGTTTTGAATAAAATCATGCTTCTCCTTTCTGGGTTTTGCCCAGTTCGTTTTTGTGTCTTTTTTCCCCAAAAGATTGTTCAATTGATGATGTACGATTGTAATCTTTTGGGCCGCTTTATTGGTTCACTGATTTATTATTATCTGTTATGCAGTTGATAGTCTGGCTTCTGATTTTGGTTTGCTTTGGATTGTTGTCTTGAGCTGCCAAGGTTGACGATGATTTTCATATGAATTTTCCGAGTTGGGATTTTCTGTTGTTGAAATATACATGCTTTTTGATTATTTAACCGTTCAGAAATGAGCTTCCTTCAGTTTATACGCTAATCACTGTTACTTTTGGAAAATTATCTTTGAGGTCAAAACTGAATACTTTCCTGGAGCTTTTGGCCTTACTACGTATGCCCATTGGCGTAATCTTTTGTTGATTTTTCATCTTATTCTTCAAACAATTGATTGGAGACTTTGTTAAACTCTTGTACAGCAACCTTTCAACGCCGAGCCTCCTCGCTTAGCATTGATTGGCTCCTACTTGACACCCGTGGATTTGTTTTACAAGAGAAACCATGGACCCATCCCTGTTGTTGACGACATTGAAAGGTTGGGCATCAACTTCCTTCCCATTCGTTCTTTTCTTAAACTTCAACATTCTAAAGTTGGTTTTGCTGCCTGTTCTCCCCATCAGATATTCTGTTTCCATCCGTGGTCTAATTGACAACCCCAGAGAGCTGTTTATGAGAGATATCAGGTGAGTTTGCGCTGATTTTTAAGTTGCTTTTGTACCTTAGGATGCTGTAAACGGTTGCATATATTGTCAAACGACAGGATGCTTCCAAAATACAATGTCACTGCCATATTACAGGTATGCTTAGCAATGCGGCTCTGTTGGATTATGTTTGATAACTCATTATGACGGAAACCTTCTATTTGAGTTAATATTGCCATTCATTTGAATTTTATGAGATTTTCAGTGTGCTGGTAATAGAAGAACTGCCATGAGCAAGGTGAAGACAGTGAAAGGAGTTGGCTGGGACGTTTCTGCTATTGGGAATGGTTTATTTTCTGAATTTTATGAATTAACCATTTGTATATCCTTTTTCAATGTAAATGCTCATGCTTCTTGTTGTTTTGTTTACCAGATTAATTTATTATGCTTAATACCAAAAAACTTTAGAATGGTTCACATAGATGCTTTTGGTAGTTGTTATGTGGATGGATCAGTTTACTCAAACTGGTTTAGATTCAGACTGTACATGTGACTTGCTGACTATATATCAGAAAATACTAAGGCTATGTTTGGTTGGATGTAAGGTTTTTAATGGAATGGTTTCTAATGGAATGGAATGGAAATGAATGTAATATTAAAAAATTGTTGTTTGGGAGGGATGAAAGGGTTCATAATGTAGTATAGTGAAATGTTGTTTGGAAGAAGGGTTTATAATGTAATATAGTGAAAAGTTGTTTATCATTTTACATTCCATCATAAACCCTCAAAATCGGAGGTTTCTCTTTTTTACTGTTTAGGATGGAATGAGATGTAATATGAAATCCTCCTTTTTCATCCCATCCCATCCCATCCCATTATAAACTCTTCTTTTAAATGATGGAATAATATTTCATTCTATTCTATTCTATTAATAAAATCTCAACCAAACATAGCCTAAAGATAAGGAAATAAGAATTTGTTAAATTGTTATATAGTTTTAAGTCATTGAACTGGAGAGACCTTTGTCCCTTCCAGAAATATTTCACATATCATATTTCTAATATTTGAGCATGTACCAGCTGTTTGGGGTGGTGCCAAATTGTCTGATGTTCTTGAACTTGTTGGCATATCCAAGTTGGTTAGTACCACAAAATCAGGTGGTAAACATGTTGAATTTGTAAGCATCGACAAGTGTAAGGTATGAATGCTTTCTTTTCCTAATGATCTTTGGTGACTCTTTTATTTGCCTAGTTACCTTTGTGGTTGGAAATTTGAATTGTTTATTGCCGATACTTCTTACTTTGACTATTGAAATGTGTAGGAGGAGAATGGAGGTCCTTACAAGGCATCAATCCCTCTTAGTCAAGCTACAAACCCTGAATCTGATGTTTTGCTTGCTTATGAGATGAATGGAAACGTTAGTAATTGTTCCTGATTTGAATTTGATCTCCCTTAGGTTGACTTTTTACCAGGAATCATATGATGGAGGTGACTGTGCTGTTTTTTTCCTCTTTCAAACAAGTTGCATTTTCAATGCTTGAATTGCATTATGCAAGGGAAATAATATTTTGTTTTATGTCTCATGGGATTTAAGAAATGCTCTTGTGGAACAACATATTTTCTCTTTCTTGTTGGAGTTTCACTTCTTAGGGTTGGGTTTTTTGGAGCTCTTCAAATATGTTACGATGGATTAGTGCGTAATGATCAAAAGTCAGTGTGGTTGCCGGATATTGGTCTTATTTAAATTAATTTTTATTGTTGTTACTATTTTATTTCTTGCAGTAAGATGTTGTGTACTTTTACTTTTATGGACATATACACTTAGAATTTTTTGGACGAAGAAACTAAAATCGTTAAAGGCACAGACATTCTGTCAAAAGCTATGAGTTCCCCAGACATCAAAATGATCTAGAATTGCTTTCTAAAGTTGTTCTGTTATTTTTATCAGAATGTCATGAGCTCTTTTAAAGACATTCTGTTCTTGTTATACTAACAATATACAGCTGATAATGTAGTTTCCTCTTGACCGCTAAATATTAACTTTATTACTTTGCCCGTGCCAAAGCCTTTAAACAGGGACCATGGTTATCCAGTAAGAGTGGTTGTACCAGGTGTTATTGGTGCCCGTTCCGTCAAATGGTTGGATCATATTAATATAATTCCAGAAGAATGCCAGGTTGAGAATAAACATCTATTGCTAAATTAAGTTTGAAAATTAATTGCATCTTCCATTCCATTTATCGTACGATAGAATTCACCTTGGTTTCTTCTCAGGGCTTTTTTATGCAAAAGGATTACAAGATGTTCCCTCCATCAGTGAATTGGGATAACATCAATTGGTCTACTAGGAGGCCACAGATGGATTTTCCAGTCCAGGTAATTCCTCTAGGCTTTATATCCAAGAAGGTTTTTCATTCTTCGTGTGCATTTGATAAGAGTTTTTATATTCTGCTTGACAGTGTGTGATCTGTTCTTTAGAGGATGTGGCTTCAGTAAAACCAGGAAAGGTTAGTTTTTTTTAGCTTAATTTCATGTCTGCCATGATTCGTCAGATGACTTCAACCAATTTTTGGTCTTTACAAATTTTGATTGATGTGTATTATTGCTACTGAAAGATAATACTACTCAAATATGTTGGTCTTTTCAGCTTTGGATTAAATTTGCAACATAGTGTGTGTAACTTTTGTAGGTTAAAGTTAGTGGATATGCAGCATCAGGAGGTGGACGAGGAATTGAGAGAGTAGATGTGTCTGTTGATGGTGGCAAAACCTGGGTGGAAGCCTCACGATACCAAAAGCCTGGTGTACCTTACGTTGCAGATGATATGGGCAGTGACAAATGGGCTTGGGTGCTTTTTGAGGCCACAGTTGATGTCTTGAATAACACGGAGATTGTGGCAAAAGCAGTAAGTGACATCCATCATTGGGTTTTTCTTGCATTTGAAGCACCAAATACACCACTTATTGCTGTTGCATATTAGCTCAACAAATTACGCTAGCAATGTTGAGATCTTGCAAATCAAGAAAATGAAAACAAATGATTAGGTTGATGGATGGTTGAGAGTAGAAGAAATTATGAGTTAATCGAAAAACTCCAGAGAAAATTTGGCTTTGAAGACGATAAAAGCTCTTTCATGTGTCAATTCAACTAGGCTACCATACTAACGTAACCAGTCCCGTGTTTGTTATCAAATATGTAATTGTCTGAGTTGTGAAGTTTCTTCTTTTCTTCATGTAAAGGTGGATTCAGCAGCAAATGTACAACCTGAATATGTTCAGGACATTTGGAATTTGAGAGGGATACTGAACACGTCATGGCACAGAGTTCAAGTCCGAGTTGGGCACTCAAATATGTAGGCGTAGTTAGCTCAATCCCATTTGGAATGTTGTGCTTGCAAGATTAATGTCTCAAAGCTTGATATGTTGTTTCAACTTCTCTTTTCCTTGCCTCCTGCTTGCTAGTGAGAGCAGTAGATGTAGCTTCCTGTTAATTTTGTTGACAATATACATTGAAACCTTTGCATAGGTGTTCGTAAATTTTTGCGAAATTTGTGATCCTGTATTACTGGTGTCTAGTATTCATCCCTACTAGTTAATCAAATGGATACTTTGAGGGAAGTTGGGTGTTCATTACTGGCTTTTAACTAAACTTTAAAAGACTGGAAGATCAGTGACAATGGAGATGAAGTATAGGTTTGAAAAACCGGTGAGATGAATATGTTACATGTTACGAGATATCCAGTTCATATTAGGAGCAGGGTGTGGCTTATAACTGAAGAGAAGCAAGTACTATTGTTTAGGACATCTTAAACTGAAATTTTCCAATCACAAAGCATAGAGTTTAATGTTTTATGACATTTTACCTAGTATTACGTATAGAATTTATTTCGAATACACGGAGAAGAATCAAGTTCATATGAATTCAGGACACAATTACTTGTTTTATGAGCCGTGTGAAGCAGTTGAAAAGGAGTCGAAGATGGACCACAGACATCGACATGTGCATTAATAAACTTAACATCTCACATCCAATGCCAATTTTTCTCCAAGCCTCATCCTCTGGATTACACTTAAAAGCAAACACCTAAACTTGTCTGCCTCATTCGAGGCATTGCACATGATTCATACATGATGTGACATTACAAAGGTACGTGTAGTTGGCCCATCCAATGTCATTTATCCGTAGAACCTTTTGTGCTCTAAATCTTTGGATTAATGTCTCCATAATCATGTTTAATATTTTTCTGTTTTTAATTTATTCAGTTGGGTGGCTGGTGAGGTATGTCACCTCCATTGTCAATAATTCACACAAGATAAAATATGAACATCCTTTGCACGTCATGTTCATACATCTATAGCAAAATGTAATTTCGAAATTAAGCATTACAATAGTGATTATCATGTAGTTAACTTCAGAATAAGGGAGTCTATTTGTGATAAATGGGAAGTAATTAGTATCTTATGCAATCATTCAATTTCAACAATTATTTTAGAGAGGAAAGATCAAGAAAAATATGTTCATGACTCTCTTCGAAATCTGTAAATTCAGTTCTCAGTGAACAATTTTGGCTAGTGTTTAAAGAACAACATGAATGTTTTATAAATCCTCTAGCATATAAGGGAATATGAAAGGAAGAAGAAGAAGAAGAAGAAGAAGAGAATCAGAGAACTGAGGGAAAAAGAAAGGCTGTCAATCAAATCTGAGGAAAATGTCAATTGTGGTAAGTGTAAAATTGGGCATCATTAAAGAACATGGACCATGATTGAATCATAAGAGTTAAAGTCATCTTAGAATCAACCTTTATAAATGATAAGCTTCTTTTTATAACTAAGTGATAGATCCATATATTTTGTATGTTTGTTCCAAACTAAAGTGGTATAACACATGGCTCTAACCACATATTGCATAAACAACAGACAATGTACATGTATTTGATAAATATGGTTAAAAACTGAAAAGAAAATTGCATATGGGACTACCCATAAGGTCACAAATACAAAAGATGCTACATATAAGGTTGTCCCAAAAGTCATCAATACAAAAGATACTATACATGGGGCTGCATAAAAGGTAATAAATACATATCACTATAAATATTGTATGAATCAAATAATATCTTCAATGAGATGTGATATAAAGTGAGCTACCCCTTTTGCTTTCTATTATAACCAAGAATTATCCTCTTACTTCTTTTCACATTGTTCCCCTAAATCATTAAGTACCAAATATAAGGCATGCCTTTTAGCTCTATAAGATCTAAGGTCTAAAATCTTTTGTTGGTCATCTCATAAAACAAATCCTTTTAACCTTAAAATATGCTAACTAGGACTACTTTTGAAGTGTGATATATGCTTATATCAAATGTTCAACAGCAAGAATGGTTGTTTTGGAATGTTTGGATTTGAAACACATGTCCATTTTGTGTAAGGCTTGTATGTATATTACATTTTGTAGTAACCTTAGCCTTTCATGTTTATATACACATAGTCAAATCTTATTTGGATACTCATGTTCCTTAAAACTTTTCTAAAAGTTTTCACATAATATATAAAAAATCATTCCCTACTTTAGAACAACTTTTCTATCATTTGAACTTTAAGTAATGAAATAAGAATATTTTGGCCTCTTCCTCTTTTCATCTAAACTTCCTTATAATCTATCAATATTTTTGTCATCAACTTCAATCTCATTATCCCCTAAATCAATATTTTCAGCAATCCCGAACCACTTACTCATATTAGGCAATTCTTCTTATATTCCACATTCAAATATATCTTTTATAATTTTTGAAATCTGTTGACTTGTTATCATTATACTTTAGGTCTTCTAAATCATTGGATACTTCACTGAATACTTCAATAGGTGACTTAATGAATACTTTACTGGTTGTTACAGTGGTTACCTTAGTGGGTGCCTCGATGGCTATAAAATGGCTATTATGGCGGATGCTTAAATGGTTGCTATAGTGTTTGTTTCATTACACATTGGGCCATTATCACCCTCAATTACTTTGATAGGTATATCTACTATAGGGTCAATAAGTATGCATAATTTGGTATGTTTTTCCCCATCTAAATACATCTCAATTATCTTCAGTTTTCTTTCTTCTATTATTCGTATCAATATCCTTATATCATTATCATTCTACATTGGCTTCAAACTATCTTCAATTGATTCATATGAGAATTTATATATAAATTCCTATGTTTGCCCATACCTTAACATCTTAACGATAAGCATGAAATCAACCAAGGTTATCTCTTCCACCTCATCAACTAAACAATGTATCTTTCCACCTTCATATCTCACATTTGGTTTGAACTTGAAAATTTACCATAAAACCATCAAAATTCTAGTGTCAGATATAGTAGTCATTTCTCAACCAGTACATGTAACAACATTATAATATTATATTATATGAGGTAGAAAAACAAACTGAGTGTAATGGAGAACATTCTAAAATGTCATAACTTGATCCTAAATTACATAGAACCCAAGCTATTCATTATAACATTATGTTAGCCAAATCAAAACCTAAGTTATTCAACATTTTATGGCAATGACCTGATCATAAATTACAAACAACCCATAACTCAAACTTTAACGACTAATCCATAACTCAAACTAATACATGAAAGTCGAAATTAAGTCACATGAACTGTAAGACAATAGTGCTTGCAGATGTTAAAGTTAAACTAACACCACCAATTTTGATAGACAACTATACAAATACATTTTAAGTGGAGTTGCGTAGGGATAAATGGTCAAATTCCTATTTTCCATTTCAGTATAATATATAAGACTAATAGATGAAAAAAATGAAAACAATGAATTGAACCCCTAACAGAAAAATCTAAATTTAAAGCCTAATTAAAACCCTCCTCATTGGAAACCCTTAACTGAAAACCCTAATAGAAAACTTTAAATTGCAAACCCTTAATTGATAAACTCTAATAGAAAATCCTAAATCCTAATTGGGAAATTCTAATTGAAATCTTAACAAAAAACACCTAATTGAAAACCCGAAAGCTCCTAATAAAAAATCATAATTGGCAAACCCTAGTTGAAACCCTAAGAAAGAATTAATAATTGAAGCTCGAAGATGTCGAATATCCCTAATTGAAACCCTAATCGAAAACCCCTAAAATGAAAGCCATAATTTCATAAACCAATCAGATGGAGAAGCAAGAGTGTATACTTACGATTTTGTCATTTTTCACAAAGGAGTCTTCCTTTCTTTTTATTTATGCATAAAGATGAGTGATTAGGGTTTGTGTGATATATGTGCAATAGTTCTTCCCTTTTCTTTCCTACTGCATCAGGATACTTTGTATATACTTAAGAAAATGAATGGTGAGTATATGATTAACACGACGCCACACCCCACACTTCACTATATTTTACGTGGCACAACCTAATGTATCCACACAATGTTGTCTTCCCATTCTTTGTTAAGGGTTTAGTGGAGAATAACGTGGTATGGGTGAAATAAAACCAAACCTTAGAAGTATAAATGGTAGTTTTATAACATTATGGACTGATGTGAAGAAAGTCCAAATCACATGGAGTTCCAACATAATTAACCGTTAATGCAATATAAATCTTTTTAATTCATTAGTGGATGAGAAGTATATAAAAAAGAGTATATGGTGTAATATAGATCTCTTAAGAAATATTCGTCAAACCAATTTTAACAAAAGAAACCTAAAAAATGTTGGGTTTTTCTTTATACTTACCTATTAAACTAAGGATATGGAAGATGGAGACGTTATTGGAGCTCCAATCATATAGCTCCTTAAAGTTGTGGAAGACGGATGGAAGGACACATTGTTGAGTGTGAAACTAGAAGCAACTCGAGAGGGATGAAGGAGTAACCATCAAAAATCAAAATAGTGCATTTTGTTCATTTATCATAAAAAATGGGACAATGTCATTTTCATTGAGTAGGAAACAACAATATGCCTTAATGATTCACATAGTTTGTGCTCCCAAAATGTAGTCATTTTTTAGGCCTCTATCAATCTTTCTTAAATAGAAATAGATGGAAGATTGATAGACAATAAGTTTCAAAAGTTATAAGGATCAAATTGATAAATTTAAAGGGTTAAATTTGTTAGACCCCTAGCTATAGTTTGACTTATTATCAATGTACCTCTTGATTTTTAAAAACTATCAATATAGTTTTAGTTTTATAACACTTGTTCTCCTTGCCATTAACTTCTATTAAAAATTCCAATTGCAAAATCCAAAAAGACATTTTCATTACGTGGTATTATACATGACACTATACGTAGTATTACACAATATCATTTTGAAGTTCACAATTAAGATTTTTAATAGAAGTTGATGGTAAGGGAACATGTGTCATAAAATCAAAACTGCAAGAAGGTTATTGATAATTTAAAAGTTGGGGGATATACTGATAGGGATCCAATAAATTTTATAATATGTCAAGTCATATACGAATCCAACAAAATTTACCTATTTTTTTAAATTTAAAAACTAAAATAATATGTAAATATTATTTAAAATGTGAAGAAGACCATTCTCGGTCCAAATAATAATTAAATTCATGGTAGAGCAAGATGTAATAAATATACACATAGTACAGGGGAAAAAAAGACAAGAGATACACATATATATATTTATATGTATATGTATATGTATATGTTTTGTAGATAGAAAGTAATTGATTCGTGAGCAGTCCATTTGCATTTAATGTACTATTGGAACAAGATATACATATATAGTTGATTTATTTTCTGACTTCATAGAGTATCCATTATTATGTACAAACTTCCACATCTATTAGTTGATGTGTTGTCTTCTTCCTCAACTTTAATTCTTTCTTTGGCATTGCGTGGTAACTCTCCTACTACAAACCCCAGCCATTGGATTGGAATTGCAATTTAGTGTTTGTCTTAATTAAACATAAATAACTTCTCTTCTTGCTAAGTTCTACTCTTTCATATAAAAGCAGGAGCACGTACCATCTTGTTCATTTCTATCACAGGTTGCTTTCGGGACGCAACTAAAAGGACAGCTGACACAAAAGACAGCTTAGAGGAGAAAGACCTATCATCATATTCTTTAAATTTCTCAATAATAATAATCATAAGAGTGAAAGGAAGTTGTAGGGTATATTCTTAAATTTTATATAATTGGGCCTAAATTAATTGAGCGCATACAAACTCAAATGAAGTTTCATCCTAAAACTAATTGATACTAGGAGGAGTAATTCATTAGGCTTATATGCATGCTCAAGGCCATATATTCTTTCGATATGGGACAAAGTCCCACTTATATTTCAACACATCCTCCTCACGTGTAGGTTAATTTACGGCCCAACACGTGCCACAGTCTATCGTGATGAGTAATCCAAGAGTAACATGCTCTGATACATGTTAAATTTTATATGATTGGGCCTAAATAAACTGAGCACATATAAACTCAAATGAGGTTCCATCCTAAAACCAATTGGTACTAAGAAGAGTAACTCATTAAGCTTATATGTATGTTCAAGGCCATATATTCTTTCGATGTGGAACAAAGTCCTACACTCCTACTTATATTTCAACACATCCCCCTCACGTGTAGGCTAATTTACGGCCCAACACGTGCCACAGTTTATTGTGACGAGGTGGTGATGAGTAACCCAAGAACAACCTGCTTTGATACCATGTTAAATTTTATATTATTGAGCCTAAATTAACTGAGTACATGCAAGCTCAAACAAGGTTCCATCCTAAAATCAATTGGTGCTAGGAGAAGTAACTCATTAGGCTTATAGGGACGTGTTGAAATATAAGTGGGACTTTGTCCCACATCAAAAGAATATATAACCTTGAGCATGTATATAAGTCTAATGAGTTACTCCCCCTAGTACCAATTGGTTTTAGGATAGAACCTCATTTAGGCTTATATGTGCTCAGTTTATTTAGGCCCAATCATATAAAATTTAACATGGTATCAGAGCAAGTTGCTCTTGAGTTACACGTCACCATCTCGTCACAATAGACTATGGCACGTGTTAGGCCGTAAATTAGCCCACACATGAGGGGGCGTGTTGAAATATAAGTGGGACTTTGTTTCACATCGAAAGAATATATGGTCTTGAGCATGCGTATAAGTCTAATGAGTTACTCCTTCTAGTACCAATTGGTTTTAGGATGAAACCTCATTTGGGCTTGTATGTGCTCAGTTTATTTAGGCTCAATCATATAAAATTTAACATGGTATCAGAGCAGGTTGCTCTTGGGTTACTCGTCACTATCTCGTCGCGATAGATTGTAGTACGTGTTGGGCCGTAAATTAGCTCACACGTGAGGGGGACGTGTTAAAATATAAGTGAGACTTTGTCCCATATCGAAAGAATATATGGCCTTAAGCCTACATATAAGCCTAATGAGTTACTCCTCCTAGTACCAATTAATTCTAGGATGGAACCTCATTTGAATTTGTATGTGTTTAGTTAATTTAGGCCCAATCATATAAAATTTAACATATACCAACCAATGTACTAAAAGGGATGGCTAGATTGATTCGGAAGGAAGTTTTAACAAATCCTCAAATTAAGGTTACATATTTGACTGTTAAACATTCTCTGATAAGTTTTGATAATTTAAGAATTCCTTAATTTTTTAACTTTATCAGTTGATTAACCGTGAATTATTAATTAAATAATGATATATTTCAACAATTTACTAAGTATTCACTCAAAAGATATAAAAAATACACATTACAGTCAATTAGAATCTATCTGACGAAGATAAAGGAAGGATCTTTTAATTGATTCCACTTTTTTCTTTGAGGTGCTAACGTTGGTGCAATACCTTGTTGGATTCCAATAACATGGTATGTAGTCTGTCAGTGGATGTCATGTGATTTGATGCGCCCTAAGCGAATGAACTAAGCTGCAGTACAGAAACGACTCTCGTTAACTGAAAACTAATTCATGTCTTAACTATATTAATTGCATTCCAACTAAAGCTTATTAAGAGCAGGTTATACTTTATTTTATGAACGTTTAATAAATAAGACCTGCAGGAATTAAATGGATGAAATCACTAGAAAACAAGCATCGGATTATTTAAGAACAGAACAACTATTTCCGCTATCTTTCACGACTCGAAATTGTCCAATCCTATGGAATGTTTGCGAGTTAGCTGCCTACCTTTTGAGCTTCAAGTATAGCGACGTCTGAATCGCATGTCAATCGCAACAATCCAGGAACTTCTCTTGTTGATTTATTTATCTTTTTCCTGCAAAGCAACGCCTTATGTTGTTCATCTATTACTTGTAATTGTCTTATACAGCATCACATACGTCCGAAAGAAATAGAATAGAAAAAGAAGGCAGGATTCTAATACGCACCTAATAGGAGAGCAGACACACTAGCTAGTCAGAGGATTGGAGAAAAAAAAAACAGTTAAAGGGATGCTAACACTACATGTTCCCTCTATGATTGTGGTCCATAACCACCAAACAATAAGAAATAAGAATAACACCAAAACACATTTATAACAATTAAGAAAAAACATATATAATAAGATGGAAAAAGCACATGCCCTTCAGGACCTCGTGGGTATAGCCATTTGAATAATTAGAACTTATTTGCGTTGAGTTGAATATATATGACAACTCTTATTGTTTGTCCTTTTCATTTTCTTAAATAGAAAGAGGAGGTGCAATATTTATAGTTAGATTGGCTTATAAATGATTACGTTATACATCATGAGCTGACCATTTGTATTCAAGTCAATTGCATTGCATGCTAAAATGGAAAGTTTTGGCTCTCTCCTAACAATCCCTCTTGGCTTCCTATGTTTGGTTCTATTAAACGTTCTGCTTCTTTATACTCTCATTTTGATTTTATGCACATCTCGACAAGTTCCCAGATTCTCATCAGGCCACAGGCCACACAGCTATCCTGTAATTGGATGCTTGATTTCTTACTATCAAAACCGAACCCGCCTGTTAGATTGGTACACTGAACTGCTAGCAGAATCAGCAACCAACACTATTGTTGTACACCGCCTTGGTGCACGTCGAACTATCGTGACGGCTAATCCTGAAAATGTTGAGTATATACTCAAAACCAACTTTAATAACTTTCCAAAAGGGAAGCCTTTTACGGAAATTCTCGGTGACTTTCTCGGCTATGGCATATTCAACGTGGATGGAGAGCTTTGGCGCATACAACGAAAGTTGGTGAGTCATGAGTTCACGGCCAAGTCCCTCCGAGAGTTCTTCATCATGACATTGAAAGAAGAAGTTGGTAACGGGCTATTGCCAGTTCTGGAGCACTTGGCGGAAACCGGAAAAGTTGTGGACTTGCAGGAATTGCTTAGAAGGCTTACGTTCAACATGATTTGTAAGGTTTCTCTTGGAGTTGATCCATGTTCGTTAGATCCTTCTCTACCTGTCCCTCCTCTGACCAAGGCTTTTGACATAGCGTCAGAGATATGTGCAAGGCGAGGAGCAGCATCTCTGTTCATAGTCTGGAAGATTAAGAGATGGCTTGGGATTGGATCGGAGAAAAGGCTGAAAGATGCTGTTGAAGAAGTTCGCAGGTACGTTGATGAGATAATCGCCAACAAGAAGAAGATAATTGAAGGAGGGAAGAATCATAGCAGTAACAACGATTTGCTTTCTAGGCTGATAATGGCTGACCATGAGGAGCTGGTCATAAGAGACATGGTCATCAACTTCATAATGGCAGGGAGAGACACAACTTCGGCAGCAATGACGTGGCTTTTCTGGCTACTTTCCTGCCATCCCAATTCAAAGAGAGAGGTGGTCGAAGAGGCGAAACATGTGATGGATAAAGTGGTGGATTATGAGTCATTAGATGAGTTGAGTTTTTTAGAGGCATGTCTCTGTGAGTCAATGAGACTATATCCACCAGTAGCCTGGGACTCGAAACACGCCATGTTCGACGATAGATTGCCAGACAACACAGACGTCCGAGCAGGAGATAGAGTGACTTACTTCCCGTACGGAATGGGCAGAATGGAGGCGCTCTGGGGAGACGATGGGTTGGAATTCAAACCACAAAGATGGTTTCTGGAACCTGACAAAAGTAGAGTAATGAAGACGGTATGTCCTTACAAGTTTCCAATTTTTCAGGCAGGGCCGCGGGTGTGTCTGGGGAAGGAGATGGCCTTCATTCAGATGAAGTATGTGGTGGCTTCCATAGTCGAGAAGTTTGAAATCGAACCTTTTACTTCAACAAGGCCGGTGTTTGTGCCGCTCTTGACAGCGCATATGGCAGGTGGACTCAGGGTTATGGTCAGAAGAAGGTAATGATTAAACATTTAGCAACTAGTTGATCAGTTGGACGAGTCAATGCTTGCATGATTATTCTATTGTCATATGACCTGAAGCATACATTATGTAGTAAACAAGTTCGTGATCGCATATATATGGTTAGACATGCTCAAATTATCAGCAAATATCTATTAGCCTAGCTAGTCGTCATGGACTACGTCAGTCTTGATAAGTTTATGGATTTGATCCAATGACTTCGGATGGAACACGTGTTTATGAATAGTCGAATAGATACTGAACCAGGGTTTGGTAGTTTGATTGAAAAAACTAATTGGTGACAATGCACGTGCGTGAATGGATGGAGCGATGGACAAATGGCATGGGAAGCACCAAGAAGACATGATTAGATAACATATATATAGCAGTCTCATCCACATCCGCTACGAAGGTCAGCAAATCTGCCTAGCTACTTGATATAGTCTATACACCCTTTGCCTAATAGAGAACTAGTTTTCATGCCTGTTAAGTCTCCTGTCTGCGACAAGAAGACGCGAAAGTCTCGCATGCACGGTGATAGAAGAGCTTATTATAATCATCAATAGTTTAGCCATGCATATCTTAGATTAATTATACCACACTTATGTAACCTTGTGCTTCCCAAGACATAAGCCAAGCTTTAATATGATTTATCAGTAGATCCAATGCCATAGTCCTAATGTAGCATTTAATATCTGAGCAACTAGCTGTTTCAAACTCACTGGTGAGATAAAAGAATTGGCATGGAGATTGCAGTACGCTTGCAGTACTAAGAATAACTAATTTCAAATTTGTCAGAAATCAGCATCACACTTCGGATAGAAGTCGCAGAGTTTTATTTTTATCTTTTACTTACAACGATGAAATGGAGTCTACAACGACAAGCTTCCAAATTTCTTGTTCCAGTCCACAAATATATATAACTCACTCAAAGAAACTGAAGGTCTAACTTCTTGTAGTGCATTTTCAAAGTCCTGTATCAAAGGAAAAGGTGAAATCATAAGGATCGAAAGCAACGAACTAAGAGAGAGATATACCGAGTTCCTTTACAAACATTCATGGCCACTACCTGAACAGAAACTGGCCGCATATCCTCTTTCTGCAGCTTTGTGATTTCTATACCTTGTATGAGAGCTTCTCTTAGTGGACCCATAGATGCTTCCTTCACCAAGTTTTTCATGTCCGATCCTGAATATCCTAGCAAAAGTAATAGAAAACAAATCTAAAAACCAAGGGGCCTACAATTTCTGACGGGAAGTATGATTACTCATAAAATTATAGTGTTATATACCTTCTGTCAGATTGCATATGGTATCAATTTCATCCTGTGAAAGTTTAAGCAATCCATCCTTCTTTAAGAGATTTCGGATTATCCAAGCTCTAGCTTCTTCATTTCAAATAGCAGCAGGTCAGCATTATAGATTCAAAGTGGCATTATGCAATGAATCCAATAGGTAAATAGGAAATTGTGGGGGTTTTCACCTGATGATGGTAAAGGGATGTAAAGTCTTTTACTGAGTCGCCTTCGAGCTGCTTCATCAAGTTCTTGAGGTCGATTTGTCGCTCCTGATAAAATGTTCACTTTTTAACAATGAGAGCAGAAGCAAAAACGAAAGAAGAAACTGAGGAATCTTGCATTAGAAGGCACAAGGAATTTCAACCTTAAAGGAGTGATACAGCTAACAGGAAGACGTGGGGAATGATGGGAAGGGAAAAAAAACGGTCAAGAAGCTTAAAAGATGTAATTCCAAGAAAGTTGAGAGGAAGATAACAGTTATCCATTCATGACATGCGACAATCTCAGATGGCATAGCCTCACTAAAGGGGAGAAGAGCCTTTATTCCAAACGTTGCCGTGTAAAAGCTAAAGCTATTGATAAATGGTCCGTCCTAGTTTGTTAGAAGTTCATATCCCATTAAATTCTTGAAGTGTTCTATGTTATATTGTGGTGCAGAAGTGGAAAAATGGGGAAGAGTATAAGTAATACTACCGCAACAAAACCCAATCATAACACAAAATATTACCTATAAGTAGAATTTGCTCACTGCCAGTATCAAAGCCTTCCATTTCAATAAGGAATTGCGTTTTGAGTCGTCTACTTGATTCATGCTCACCTTCAGACTTACGCTGCAACCATGAAAAGAGTTTTTAAGTTTTACATATTTTGTGGTGAACAACAAATAATTTGTACTAAAATAATTATGATAAGGCCCCTTCAAAATTAATGACATGCTCTTCAGTGAGTAATGTTGCATAAAGAACAATAACAATTTAAATCCAGAATCGACCGTAACTTACAGGTTATTGTTTCTATGGACCAAGCCAAATCGCTAAAGAATCACATCATCCCAAGGATGCTATCAATCCGAATCATTCAACTTCTAAAAAGTGCCCTCTGGACACTTTTTCTAGACAAACAAAAACATTTACCTGGGATAGAAGCGAATCTATTTCATCAACAAATATTACAGCAGGTTGACGGCAAGTGGCAACACCGAATAGGGCTCTAACCAACTTTTCACCCTCGCCAATCTACAGTTAGAAGAGAACATTTAAAAGTTAACATTGAATGACGAGTGTGCAATTTAAGCATTCTGCAGTATAACGAATGGGACTCCTCCCTGTTTCTTTTTCAGTTGAAATATCTGCTAGTTTCAGGATGCCTTCACAAGTATATCATACAGCGAATATTGTTCACACGTTCTCAAAACGTAAAAAGAAAATGCAGTTAAAAATTTGATGATGAGGGAAATCAATTCATACCCACTTGCTTGTTAATGAACTGGCAGATATGTAGAAAAATGTTGCTTTTGCCTCCCCAGCAATAGCTTTTCCGATCATTGTTTTCCCTGTTCCCTGAAAAAGATATGAGGTGCTTATATTAATAAATGCATAAATACAAAATCAATTAGAATTTCTCAAAATCTTTTGTTGGATTTAGTAGCTACCGGTGGACCAAAGAGAAGAAGACCTCTTCCTGGAGAACGGCAACCTTTGAATATGTCAGGGCGCAATAAAGGCCATATGACCATCTCAGTCACACATTTTTTAGCATGCTCCAGGCCAGCTACAGCATTGTCAAGAAACAGTTGAAATAAGAATCACGGGGAAGAAGAAAAAAACTAGAATGCAGCATGAATTTTGAAGACGTGTGTGGTACCAATGTCATCCCATCTGACATTTGGATCTCTGTCCATAATCTCATTACTTATGTGCTCAATGAGACGAGGCTCCAAGTTTCTCAACTTTTCAGGAAGTTCACCATCAGGTCCACAGAGCGTTTCCAAGCTTGATTAACAAAGGAATATGTAGAATGTCAGTCTAATTCCAAATTCAGAATATCAAAAAAAATTGAGAGGAAGCAGCTATTGCTACATACAGGATGAGAATCACAAAACTCACCATCTCCTTGTCGAGTCATCTAATGCATCATCACCCTTTCCTGCAACCCGTGCACTCATAGTTCCAGTGCTTCCCCCGTTTGATTTTATAGGAGGAATAAAATTGCCACGAACACCACGGCGAGAGAAACCGTACCTGGCCCCATAGCCCCGGTTTATGTTATCACTCTGTGGGGAAGCAGATCCACTGGGGGATCCTGTCAACCCTCTTTTTTGCCTCGCATCCATTTCCTAATAAAAAAGGGTAATTACAATATGTTTACATTGGACCAACAGAAAAATGTTCTACTTTCTTTCATACAAACTTTCCGATGTTGCGTACTTGGTGCTTATGTCTATTCAGAAAATTACATATTAATACCCTTTAAGACATCATCTTCTTCACTATGAACCCATTTGAAGAATTCACTTCCAGTCAAAGTTTCATAGAGATAGAGAACCTATTACCATTTTCTGGCAAATAAGAGCTGCAGAGAATTGATTCAGAGTCATTTATATCTGTAGAAAAGAAAGCAACTTAAGATGCCTAACAGAATTTGTAAGCTGTCATTGCTGTGTGATATGAATCAGTATGGTAACATCCATCTTCCCACTTTATGATGTCAACTTGACATTTATTTGGCTATAGTTGCAAAACATATCCATACTGTGGTCGAGAAGAAAAACATCAATGATGGATCCTCTACTTACAGCTCACATCATACTACATAAACCACAGCAAAAAGGATAAGGACAATAAGTGGCCAACAAGTACCATTTTCGCTCTCGCAGTTACAAACGCACTTCGAGAGACATCTGATTTTGCTTCTTCATTGCTTGACAGTGACTTCGAACAATCGTATCTAGGGCTACTTATGTCTGTAAGTGGACGTTTTGTAGAGAGAGCAGGAACTCCAGGTTGATTTTGACAGGAATGATCCCTTTCTACAATCATGCAGTCATCTGATGTATCATTCTTGGAGTTCAAAGAGTTCGTAAGTGAGCTGTTGTTTGCTTTCGAGATTTTGCTTCCATATAAAGATGTCAACTTCGCCTGCATCATAACCTTTGATGTCTTGCGATCGGAGTTTTCCTTCCTTACCAATTGGTCAACCTGAGACAAATCATCAGAAAAGTCTTTCCTTTTTTCTTCTTTTTTTTTCCCCCTGTTTTCTTACGTTCATTCCATTTGAAGACTAAAGAACGATTGAACAATGACTATTACTAAATAGTATTACAACCTATCCATTGAAATAATTACTCAATATAAGCAAAAAGACTAGAAAGGCATCAAGTTTATATACATGCCATACCGGTTCATTGGAAGAGTTTATGCCATATCGATGAAGAAGGGATTGGAAATAATTTGACTGCTTGATCTTCTCAACACCCACCCTCCTTTCAAAAACCTTGCCAAGAACTCTATCTGCTTGTTCAAATGCTCTCCTGGAACGTAAGCAAACAACCATGGTCTCTATTTAAACTCCAAAGTCCACAATACAAATAAAAGTCTAAAACACAATAAAAAAAAGAAGCAAAAACAAAATCTAGTGCGAAACCAAAGCCTGTCCACATTATATTGGCATAAGAAGTTATATATATATATAAACCTAACAATCAGTACCGGTCAGAATTGGGAAAGAGAGAATGGCGAGCAGAATCGAGTTTACATAGGGCTTCGCGGCGGATGGGGCTAGTTAGGGCTTCATCGAGGTCGGTGAGAGAATGGGAGTCGAGAAAGCCGTGGAGGCGGAGGGCGAGGACGTAGGCGGTGGAGAAGTCACCATTCTCGAGAGCCAAGTCGACACCGAACTGGAGGGAGTGAAGGCGGTTGAGCTTCTCATCCACTTCCTTTCTCCAGTTTGAATCTCCCGAAGCCTCCATTCTCTCTCCCAAATTAACAGCAAAAGCAGAGGAAGACAGCAGTAGCGTTTCTTTTCCCGCCATTTTTATGTTCGAGATTGAAAAATAGAAAACGCGAACTTTTCGAAGTCTAAATGGTTAACTTAAAACAAATCTTCAATTTTATTCCAAATTATAATTATAATTCGAACTAAAAAAAGATAATTAATTTTTTAATTTTTTTCATACATAGCTTGATGTTAGTATTTTTGTTAGCATTCTTAAAGTAGCTTACTATACAAGGGAAAAACTCTAAACACTTAGGTAGCGGTTGGTATACATAGGAGAATGATAATAGGAATAAGAATGAATATAATAAAGAATGAGAATAGATATTATCATCATAATTATGAAGGTTGGTTAAAAGGAAGGAATGATTACCAT
>JAOQML010000008.1:8867174-8882088 GCA_027568935.1 Erythroxylum urbanii
GATAATTGTGATGCTTGGTCGAGATATTGAAGTGTTGCTTGTATAAGAATGAGAAGAACTAAGTGTACATAATTTGATGATAAATGTGTTTTGAATGAGCATTTTCATGTAAGTGAAAATATGATTCTCAACTTAATGTTGAATGCTAGAATAAGGTCCGATGATATAGGAATGTGATTGAATAAGATCATGCAAATGTGATTGATGCATTTCATTTCATGAATGCATGAAATATAATGGCGGTTGTGACCAGAGTAGTCACTGTTCAGAGCTTAAAGCTTAATGAGTGAAAAAGAGCCTCGAGCTCAAAAGTGATTTAGAGCCTCAGGCTCAACGTTTAATGAGTCCTATATGGGACAGTTATCAATGAGCCCTATATGGGACAGTTTAGGCACTCGGTCACAACCAAGTAATAAATGGAAAATGGGTCTCATACACACTACATATGCATAATATGACTGATTAGATTATATTGATTGTGAAATTTGAAATGTTGTTAATGTGATTTATGTATTATGTGACTGGGTGAGCCATCGATGATGGTCACTCATTGAGTTCGTAAAACTCACCCAAAATTTGCAAATATTTGTAGGATCAGAAAAATATCCCATTAGGTAAACGGGGAGTATCCCTACAGCATACAAGTAAGAGATCGATGTCGGGATCAGTTCGTGTCTGCATTAGTGTTTTTTCTATTTTTTATATAAATTTGTATTCCACGATTTCTGTAAAATAATGTATTCCGAAATTTTTGCATAATGTGTATACAATGGTTTTTATGGTGGAATGTAAAGATATTATGACTAAAGTGTTTTGTATTTGTAATGGGCCCCAATTTGGCTATTGAAATTCTATTGATTATATTGTGTTGATTGAAAATGTTTATGATAAAAGTGGGCCCGAATTGGTTATTATTTCCATATATGTTTGTTGTTGTTTCAAAAAAAAATTTATACCAATTTTTGAATGATGAGTGCTCTAGCATGCTACTCTCGCGGGGCAAGTTCTCGGACATCACACAGGATGTCGGGTATGATTCTTGAGAGGGTGGGGTGTTACAGGTCCAGTTCATTATTCAGCATGTAACTTCACATCTCATTCCTTTTAGATAACTATAACCACATGCTTTCTTAAATTCCTTTGAAGTTATATATCAAATTCTTACATTTATCCTTTGAATCAAAACCATCACTTGGAATTTTTAATTTATAGATTATTACATCCATTCGATGGTTTATTCAATGCATACCCGAAAAGTTTCAAGTGTAAATTCTATTCAAATAGAAATAATTGTACCAGAGTTTGTGGTAATCTTGTTATTTTTCATCTTTTCTAGTGTTAGAACTTGGGAGGGAGCTTGAACCCCATCGAGAAAACTTCCTCTTAAACTTGCTTTAGTCTAAACTTTGGGTTCTCTTTTTCTTTCTTCTTTCCCATTTTTGCTTAATTCATTTCAGATTCGTTTGATCAGGAAAGGCAAGAACAAAAAACAAAAAAGTGGATGCTCCCAAAGCAATCTGATGAACTTGCTTCACTTCTGAACATTATACTGTAAGGAGGATCTGCCTCAATTTATTTGTCGAGAAATCAGATGTACAAGATATACATTTATCCTAGATGCTTCAATATGAAATCAAAGAGTTAAGGCCATTGTTCTTTCATTTTGATCTCAGTTGTTAATAACCACTAAAGCCAATTGATCTGAAAATTATAACATCATTTTTTGTTGAATCGGCCAACCAGTCCTGAGCTTATCAGACTAAGTTATCACCTCTGCGGATGTTGATCTTGCAGAGAGGGTAGGTGGCATTCATCCGGAGCCATTTATTGATGCATCTGCAATGAAAATGGTGGTTGCAAGAAAGGATGTACAGATCCACTCCATCTACATATCTAGAAAGGCAAATGCAACACTCCTAGAAATCAACAAACACACGTTAATTCCGCAAGCTTCTATTTTAAGATCTAAAGACAAAAACGTATAACACAACACGAAATGCAAGGCTGGTAAAAAATGAAGGATACAGTAATCACGTCTGTTCAGTCTAGCTTAGATTTTCTGCTGAAAATTCTTAAAGAGTTAACAACACAAGAGAGTCAATAGGTGCTCACATAATCCTCAAAAGAAAGATCAATTTCACTAATGGAACTTGTGTTGCCACACCAACCTCTTGTACCAAGCACTTCCCACTTCTTATCATACTCCATTGTCCTGAATTGACTACCTTGGCGGTACTTATACTTGGGAAGACTCCTAATGCCATCTTTAGATGCACCTTTTCCAATAGCAAAAGCATAAACTACTATTGTAATTGGAATGCAAAAGGCAACCAAGAACACGATGAATGCCACTATAATGCAAAATATTACGAAGAACACATCAAAGGCCAAAAATACCACCGTTAACCTGTAGTACATGAGAGGTGTATCATTGTTGTAGCAATATGACATGAAAATATACCTAAAGCATGTCCTGGTTCAAAGCATCACATCTCTAACCTTCAATCCTCACACAGTGTGTTACTGAAATAGTAGTACAATATGAAAACATAACTAAAGCAAAACTATAATCACATTCATGATTATTGTAGAGAACTAGAATGCATAAATGCTAAACATAGTGATAAATCGTGGCAGTACATACATTCCCTGCATTTCAGGGTTGAACATCTAGTACAACCAGATGATGAATCATTAAGGAAGAAGGGAATGAACAAAAATGGTGAATCAAATATACCCAAGAGTTTATGACTGGAAATTATAGTATATGTACATACCGATGAAGCAGATACCGACTAGATTAAAGATAGGTTGTATCCTGTAAAATCCACCACAGCCTCGGCCGTTTGAACACGAGATACCCTATTAGGTCCATCAACATTTAAGACCAACTGCATTTTCTTACCCTTTGTTACAATCACCATAAGTATCATAGTGAGTAAAAAAAATCATCTCATCTCCTTTGGATAAAGCACTGTCAACCCACTGTTTAGATCACACATCAAGCACTATGGATTGAATGTTGTAGAAACATTAAATGAATGTAAAGTATGTGTCTTTAAAGAACCTGAATTGGAAAAGACTTTGGAACAGGCGAGATACTCTGTGGACTAAAGATGATACTGCTCCTCAAAATCGCAAAATTGGGGCATTTCTCTGATATAAGCTACTCAGCAACCAATTTAGATTTGCCATATACATTTAGCTAAACAGCCTCGTCTTCTTCCTTGTAGAAGGACTTTACCCCTTTATAAACTGGAACATAACAAAGTATCAACCAGACGATCAACCATCGATCGGTTAATCAGAGAGGCAAGTCTAACCTTGATCGGTTGATAAATGAATAAGAAGGGTGTTTCCGTCTCTGAAGCTTAACAACCAATCCATAAGCGAAGATGATACGTTTATAGGCATTGCAGCAGCGGGGTCGCTTTCACAAGTGCAAGGAACAGAAATGGCGGCACAGTTCACTAGAACGTGAGGGTGGCAAAATTTCTAGGAAACTACGTCAAATCTATCCCCGCTTCGCATATGAACTTGGAAGGCGACGGCGGGAGGAATCGCGTGGAGTAATGGGTGAAGAGGGACCAAATTGGAGTGGTGAGTGAAAGTGAGATCGTAAGGGATATCTTCGATCTCCGAAAATCCTTGTAACAAAAAACCCAATTGAAACCCTAACAAAAATCAACACTCACAATTCAGTGAGAACCTCTACAAAACACCAAAAAAATATAACGGTTTAACAAGGAAAGACCATTTATGGAGGGCAAGAGCAAAGAGGGCAAGATCGACAGTAAAATAAAAACCATCAATTGATTAAGCAAAACGCTCCTCTGAAGGAGCTTCTTCAAGATCAGCTGATTGCGTTCAACCAGCCAACCTAATCAGCTGATTATCAAACACAATAAATAGTTGTTTAATATGGTCAATCAGTTAAATATGGTCAAATAGCTAATTTTTAGCTGATAAGCCATTCACCAGGGCCTTTGTGTTTCAAGTTCATAAAAAGATTCATGCGCTGAATTATAATTTTGTTTCATTTTATTTTCTTTTATTTTTACCTTTTTATCCCCTCCTGTTTCTCTTTTGCAATGATGATTGCACTTAATACCGTATGGAAGCTACAACGAATTAAAAAATTGTATAAAATATTATTTAGGGAAGTACCAAATCATTATTCCTTTCTCACTTTGCTTTCTTTGATATTACTTTTTATGAGCTCTTGTTGTGTACATTGAGGACAATGTACAACTTTAAATGTGGGGAAGGGTTTAATAGAAAATTTAAAGAAAATTTTAAATTTCTTAGGCTTATTATAATCTTTATTGTTTATTTTATTAACTAACAACCCAATTTAGTTAAAATATATCCGAACTACTTTATATTATTATTGATTATTGAATTAAATTAGTATTGAAAAAAATGAAAGTTGGATTAGACTTTCTTTTATGGGTAATATTTTTAGTAGTCATTGACATAGTTAATTTGAATGAAAATTGTATATTATTTACACACATAAAATCTATTGGTGAGCTTTTGAACCTAGGAGTAATATCTCATTAGTTTACTCTATTATTCATTGTTGTGTGTATCATGCATAAGTGGACCATATTGCTAAATTAAGGAAACTAAAATGATAAAAGCATTTAGATTTAACCGTTTGTTTTAGCCTATTCTTCTTTGACTATTACCTACCTTATTTTATTTTTAAGAGTAACTGATTTTGAGACTTAGGTTTTTCCTTAATTATAACCATATTGATAGCCAATTACTCTATTTTTCTGCAAAATTTTTAATCATCTTTGAACCTTGAAGGATTTGCATTTACTTGATTGTATAAAACTGAGATTATATTGAAGAATTTTAAGGAGAAGTCCATTGTTCCTATGATTATTAGTATATGTTGATTGTTAAATTTATTTCTTTTTAAGTGCTTTATGTTGTTATAATTTTATATTCTCTCTAAAGTTGCTCAAAGTTCAAGTTGAAAATTGTTTATTGCAAGTAAATAAATTAAAAAAAGATAAGTTGTGATATTTGTTGGAAAGTGAGAAGAATTATTTTTATGCCAACTGAAATCTTTGCTTAAAGGACCAATATTAAGAAGAACCAA
Source organism: Erythroxylum urbanii (assembly GCA_027568935.1). Lineage (NCBI taxonomy): Eukaryota > Viridiplantae > Streptophyta > Magnoliopsida > Malpighiales > Erythroxylaceae > Erythroxylum > Erythroxylum urbanii. The sequence goes on from JAOQML010000008.1 coordinate 8,872,288, forward strand.
GTTTTATGTAATCTTATTTATGTGAATTTTCTTCACCTTTTTACGTTTTAATTATTCCTTTTATACCTTTACCTAAGCTCATTATACCTTTTTTTTCTAGTTTACTTATTAGTGGTGGAGATTTGATTTTATTTCAAGCTTATGGTTAAGAATCCTCCTATATCTTGATTTGGGAGTTTGTTTTATTTTCCACCATAAACACTTTGAATGAATTGGGTGAGACATTTATGAGAGTGTGAAATTTTGTACTTTTGATTTCAAAAAGATTATTAATGTGATTGCTATTGATATCGGCTTATAAAAGATTGTCCTAAGATAGCTGGAGTCTGATTATGGGCTAATATGGTTCATATGATATGATAATTTACAGTGTAGATGGACAAGTTAAGGTTAATAAGGGATAGACATTTTGAAGTTTAATAATTTAGATTATGATTTGTACAAGGACAAACAAAACTTAAGTCTAGGGATGTTTAATAAATGCTTTACAGACTATGTTTTTATTCCCATACTTAGTGTATTTTGTTTGATTATTTAAGAGTTTTTTTTTGTACTTATTTTGTTCCTAATGTGTTGTTAGGTCTCAATTACCTTCATAGAACAAAAGTAGGATAATTAGGACGAAATCAAAACAGACAATAAAAGAATTTGAGCTATTTTTAAGGGTCACGCTTGCGTAAGTGATGTACACGGTCATTTGTAGTATTGTGTAAGTCTCTGTGAGCTTTTGTAGTTTTCAAGATGTTGTTCTGTTTGTGTGAAGATGCACACACCCATGTAAGTCATATACACGACTATTTTCACTATCTATATAAGCTTTTAGGAACAAGTCTATGTACAACTTTGAAGAGTGTTTGAAGGACACGATCAACTACAATGTAAAAACCCTAATTTTGTAATACAATTGGCATTTATAAAGGCTAAAAAAAGTGAGTAGTAGTTAGAATCCAAGTAAGGAAGCATAGTTGGAGTTTTAAACACGCTTTTAAACCCTAAGATGACAAAAAAACGTAGATTACATAAGAGATCAGATAGAGAGCATTCTTCCATCAAAGTTTCAGGAGATTATATTAGAGAAAAAGAGATACAGAATGGGTTCTCTTTTTTTTTAATTCTTATTCTAAACTTCTGATTATGTTTTTTATTATTATAAATCAAATTTGTTTAGTGTCTAGGTAAGATGAACCCTAAGTTAGAATGGACCTTATGATTTGATTCTTTAATTAATATAATTTGATTATTGATTCATTACGATTCAATTATGTGTTTTAATTCTAGAATTAATATGTTTAGGATATTAGTTCAATGTATGATTTTATATAACTGAGATTGAGAAATCATTTTGTATCAATAGATCTACCATAATTGAAAGGCTTTACATGTATACCTAAAGACAAGTTCATATAGATCTCTTAGGTTAAGGTTAAACGTAATAGTGAAATTTGGGAATCGAGTAATGCAATCTTAGGAGTTTTAATTGGAAAGAGATTTCAATTAATTAACTAAAAATTGGTTGTTAATAGTCTTAATAAAGAAATTAACATAAGATATAAATTTTTTACAGTTCAATGATATGTAATTGAATTGAATGATAAAGGGTTAATGCTTGAGAAATCTTAGGGGGATTCATTACCTAGGTAATAGTTACTTGATATTGATTAATCATAGTGTCATCTACGTTCTTGTTTATTATTGTGTAAAATTTAGCTTATTTTTAATTAAAATAATCATCTTATTTTGTTGGTTAGATAATAGAAAAGAGGTCATTATTAGTAGTTGTAGTCTCGTGGGAATGACACTTGATATTCACTAACATTATATGATAATTGGATAGGTGTGCTTGCCTGTGAGATCTATAGGGTAGGGATCAGCCATATCAATTAGCATTTCAACTTGGGCCTATATGAAGATAACATTTGTAGCTAGAGATGATGTTTAAGCTTTAAAGGTTTGATCGGGTCATTTGGATCAAAACAAAGTTGTATTGTTTAATAACTAAAGAATCTATTAAGTAAAATGACGTAGTTTTTAAGTTTTAACAAAATCATCTTATTTATCTAAAATTTTTGGGGCTTTGAGTTACCTATAGCCCCAAAAAGCAAGCCATATTTGACCTAGTGCCAGCCTTACTCTCCATAAGTAAGATGAGCATTGATTAAATTAGTGACCTCTAACTAATTATTCTCCTCTCTCTATAAAATGACAAAAGTCATCTTTGATAGGGGCAAAACATCCACACACCCTTAATTTATATAATTTGGGGCAATTGGTTAGGGATTCAATTACTTATAGCAGTTAATGTTGTTTTTGAATTAAAGGTTAATGATAGTTATTGTCAAAAGAAGGCAAACAATTTGTTGTTAAATCGAGGAATAAGGATAAAAAAGATTGCAAGTAATTATTGTTATTTTAGGTTTTGTCTTAAAACTATTGCATGTTTATTTTGTAATGTAAATTTTATTTTTACGTTGTTTATTTATTTTTGATTTAGATGGGTGACTGGGATAGTTAGTTATGTTAAATCGCATCATAGGCTAAATTGAATTTGGATAGGCATGTATGAGATGTTAGGAATGAGACAACTAAATGGGGTATCGATATTGATACCTTATATTATTGAAAATTCAAAAGGTTAGCTTAAAAAGAGTTGGATCGTGAGTTTGATAAAGGGATATAGTATTTGATTCCTAAAAAGAAAATGGGTATAAGATGTTGCACAATTTTGATAAAGCAATTATTCATATAAGTAAGATTGTCACAGAGAATAAATTGGTAGAGACTTTTGTAAATAGTTTATTCATGTGCTGATATGGCAAAATATGTCCAAAACTTATACATGATTTATTACTCTATTCAAGAGGGATATTAAATTAAAGGATGGAGATGGTTCGGCCATTATTAGTGACCAACAAAAGTTAAATTTAATTTTATTGTTATATATTAAACTGTTTATTCATTAGAGAAATTTTGAATTGTAAACAAATACATTTTTTGTCAAGGGCTGATAAAGGCAATATTAAGGCATTTGCATAATAAAGGGCACATGCATTATGCTAGACATATTTTTGCAAGGTGGAAGAAGGATAATAAACATGTTAAGAAAGAGAACCTATTTTAAAAATGCATGGTATTACAATATAATTAATCTTCAATAAGCTTTGGATAAGTTGAAAAAAGAAAGCAAATAAGCATATAATCATACAACCAAGGTTCCATTACAAAAATGATGTAGGGAATACTTCAAAAAAAATGTAAAATGTGACATTATGATAATGTTAGGGGAGATTAGAGTTATTGTTACGAAGAGAATTTTAAAGAATAGGTTGATGGGGAAAAGTGGGAAGATGTAGTTAGAGAAATGATTAAAAGATTAACATTTCAAGAAAGAAGAGAGCTTTGATTGTGAGGATGAATGAACTAGTAGAGAAGGATACGAGATAATTAATAAATATATATTGAAGCTTGCTAAGTGTGCATGTTCATATGCAAAATGACAATTTCTAGAATATCATGCTCACATGCAATTAGGGCTATTACATTAGAAAAAGAAAAGTTTAAAGATTTTGTATCTAATTGGTTTAAAAGAATTCATTATACTGCTACTTATGGACATACGGAGCAATTAATATAAGGACATAAGTTTGATCTTATAAGTGGAAAGGAACCACCTTTTCCACCCCTATATAGGAAAATGCCAGGCGGATCAAAACTGAATAAAAAAAGAGAAGAGCGAGAATTTACTAAACAAATTGGATAGATATCAAACTTGATATGTTACATAAAGGGTCACAATATGAAATCATATCCACATAAGAATGATTTATCAATAACTACACCAACTGCATAACACAATAGAACAAGAACAATATGAAATCGTATCCACACGAGAATAATTTACCAACAACTACACCAACTTCATAACACAATAGATTAAGAACACAGAAAGTCAATACGTATAACATAAAGCATTTTACATTTATAAGATTGTGTATAACTAGTTTATTTATACATGTATATGATGGTTGGCAAGCCAACACACAATTTGAATCTCATGTCACATCTCTATAGAACAATAGGAAAAAAAAACTAGTGTGACCTAAATAAGAGAGTAAACAACTAAGCTCAAGATTATGGAGCTTAATGTCTGAATATGCTAACCAATGTTAGCTTATATAATGCTTTGAACATTTATTAGAGTAACTCATATATTATTTGGATCTTATAATAATTTTTTACTTATTATTTTTTTTGAACAGTCAAATATTATTCATGGAATAAGATATCACAATATACTAGTTGGAAGCACAACAAATTCTGATAATGGGAGTCCTGGATCTTAGCAATCTAGAGTTATTACTAGACATATGCTGCAATCTCAAAGGAATGAGAGAATAAGAATTAAAAAATTAAGTTTTACTAGTTTTTAGAAATGTTAATGGGCCTTGGCCCGACCCATTGCCGGGTGAGTCTGGCCTGTCATTTGTTTTTTTAAATAAAAATTTTTCAGAACGACGTCATTTTAGAAGTAATGGTCAGGCCGGGCCGACTTTGACATTCCTACGAGTTTTAAGCAAACTCAAGCTTCTCAATTGAATTAAAGGATAATATGTCATATGTTAATGGATTGTATTATGTGTGTCCTAATTTTATTTCAATTGATCTCTTAAATAAAAATCAGTTGATATTTGTGTGTCATTAGCACCTTCTTGTTTTGGATTTACACTTAGTTAATACTTTAGTATGTAAATTGAACATATTTCTAATTAAGTTGTTTTTCGATTGCTTCATATCATCGATGATTTGTTATAAAGGTTGGTGATAACATATGAATTTTAGTAGTGATTTTATTGGGTTCTTATTATGAAGTTGAATATAGCATAAAAATATTAATTTATCCAAAATAACCATTAAACATTGTCCATTTATTAAAGCTTGATTTGTACATAATAGATTGTCTAATGCAATGCATATTAAGATCACGCTACAAATATGTTCATTAATCAAAGATTGCACTACAATATTACTTGTACTTAATCTATTCATATTTGCATTTCTTTAGTCCTTGAAATAATGTTAAAATACATTAACTGAAATTCTCTTATTGCTCTTTAACACATCCTAAGTATTTATATAAGCAGCGACGTTGGAGGATCCACCCGTTAGAAAAAATCAAACCCGCCTTCTTATTAATTTTGTTTATTCAATGGCCTGATACTGATAAACTCTATTTTTAGTAATTCAACTCCCTCAACAAAACATGGGGGAAAAAAAAAACACCTTCCCCATCACGAAGTCTAAAATCACAAAATGGCGCTCAATTTTTCATTTCCCCTTTGCGGAATGGATGCCTGTTATCCAGAAAAATGACGACGGGGTAAATCGCTATGATAACTGATGCCAAGTTCTATTTCATTAGAGCATTCTAAGCAGCAGGACAGTTATGCCTAACAAGTTACACCGAATCTTTTTTAGACGTTTTACAAGAATAAGAACATTGCTCCTGCCTGAATGGCCATGCCAATTAGGATTGAATGGTTAGTAATAGTAGTGGCTCTGGCCACTGATAAGTTCAAGCCCCCAAAGTTTCTGCAGATGCCAAGTAGGATGAACCACTGCCGACAACTCCCCAACTCATGTGTTTCCAGGAGCATCACCTCCAGCTGCTGGCTTCCGATTCATATATCGAATTACAGCATCCTCAACCCTGTTTCAGTAAGTAAATAAAACCATATAAGAATAGGGCAGCTTTTTTACCAATGAAAACAAGGCTCATTGATGTAGGACAGGCACACAAATATAGTCTAACTCGGAGGGGATTTGAGAATTTTCTTTCATTCTTGTTATATTTCAGGCCAAGTAACTCTAATAATTAATAAAATAAGCTACGATGTCAGAACCAGAACAAATGTAAATATCAACTGTGGCTAGTACAATTGTGAAGTGTAAAGAGTTCCGTTAATGATCCTGAATTCAACGTTGTCCACCGAGCCAATCATATTGAGTATGACATTTTCTACCACCATTAAAATTCAAGCGTGAACCTAAATATTTTGGTGATCAAGCCACCTGGAGCATAATACGCTTTCCATATGGAATGAGCAGCATCTGAAAAACAATTAAAAGCACAAAAGGTAAATTGAAAACTGGACTAACCAGGGTTGGTTGAAGAAATCTGCATGGCGCTCTTTTTCTGCACTTCTGCTAGCTTCTCCAGCTACATGTTTCAAATCCCTGTTTTGAGATTCAATCAAAGCATTTATAAATTCGACAGGTGATTGACTGAATCCAAGAAAGAATGCTCTCCTTCTCCGATGTTCATGAATTTTCCTTATTGCATTACATATTGCTTCATCACAAGTATCAATCTCTTTGCTCTTTTCTGCATTCGCCAATAAAGCAGACAACTCCCTCTGTATTGGAAAGGGCACGTCTACCACCACATCATAGCAGGCTGTTCCAGCTGGACTATTCCCTGAAAGTTTAATCTTATGCTCCAATAGAACAGGTTGAGGTGGAAATAAGTGAGGTGATATCCTTTGCGAAACCATTGTAAATTTCATTTTTGCTTCCCCAAATACTTTCTGAAGAGGTGCATCACAACTAAAGAATGTTGGATCATCCGGGTTCTGCAGTTTTCTAGCCTTCACATAATGCCAGATTGCAGCAATTATTCTTGGGCGTGTATCAACCTCAATACCAAGAACTTCCATCAAAGCTGGGGAGAGCTTGAATTTCTCCGGCACATTCATTTCCAAACGTATATTTGCAGTGAACTCTTTATCCCCCTTCCTCTTAACCTCAAAACCCTCATGAAGTGCAGGTGATCGAGCTTGTTCCCATATGATAACATGATTGTCAGGATATAATCTCTGATCCAAAGAAATGGTGACTCTCTTGAAAAAAGATGAGAACTTTAGGTACATAGGGTTATATTTCTGAACAGCTCCAGGTTGTTCAGGATCTACTCCATCTTCTAATATTCTCCCGACAATCTTAAGAGTCCAAGTTGGGGGGTCAGCAGTCGGCTTGGAGGGGATGGTCTTAATCTGGTTGGCGAATGTGTTAAAGATATATATACGAAGGGTTTTTTGCACAGAAGGAGGGCTTTTCAGAGCCTCCTGAATGTCAACCTTCTTTCTAGTTAATGCAGCATCAACACGAGATTCAAACTCAAGCAGTTGTGTTTACAAAGCAGACTCTGGCAGAATTGATGCCACCCTATCTTGCAGCTGCCTCTCAGGAAGCTTTTGCTTCTTTTTGCGTGCAGCAGAGTTGAGATCCACAGCTTTTAAAGGAGAAACCATGTTTCCCATAGGAACACCAGGAGGCCGCACTGGGGGCTTCTGCATAAGCCTCTTTGCACTTGCATTACCAAATGAGGGTGAAGAAGATCCCAAGTTCCCTAGTCCGGCATTCTGAGCCTGGCCAAGAGAAATACCTTGGGCATGCAGCTGTGCCTGAAATTGAGCATGCGCTGCTTGAACTTGTGCAGCATGAGCCTGCTGCGCTTTCAATTGTGCTTGTGCATTGGCCTGTGCTTGGGACAGCTGGAATTGACCATGAAATCCACTCCCTAGTTGTGACTGAGAAAATGTTGGATTTGTGGGCATTGACGGGTTGACCATCCCCACATTTCCAAAGGATGACGAGGATTGACCAAGGCCTTTGGGTTGGTTATTGTTAGCAGCCATAGCTATCACTCTGACTTCAGTGTTCAATCAGTTATCATATAAGTCACTTAAGCCTATCAAAATCCAACCTTTCAGAGCTTCAGATATGCACAGACTCTAAAATCTGCCAATCCGCACAAACCTCAATAAATATTCAAACTAGAAACTATTATCACCAAAACCCTAAAACCCAACAATTCTTAAAAACCAAAATCCTTGAACCCAATTTCTCAAAAACAAAACAACTAAACCACCCTAAAATGACAACCAATTCCAACCAATATTCCAAAAACATAGCATCCAAAGCCCTTGATAAGAGTGAGGGGCACTGAGCTGAATTAGAAAAGGGATTCAAATTCAGAGCGGAATCTTAACAAAACCAGCCCTTTTCTGGTCCAAACCAAACTTACTAAACTGAGATAAAAGATGGGATTCGTATGATAAGGATGAAGATGAGTAGAAATGAGTATTCAAAACGAAACAAAAAAAGAAAGAAAAAGGGTGTAAAAAAGGTTTAGAGATTGAAAAGCTTACGTAGAGTCAACGAGATTTTAAAAACAGGTTTTAAAGAGCTCTATGATTTCTTCGTAGCTGGGGACCTCTACCTTGACGGAGGAGAGAGAAAAGACCTACCTTTGTTCCTCTCTCTCTCTCTCTTCGTTTTCCTTTCCACAATGATCTTTCTTCATTCTTGAAAGCACTAAGCTTCCAAAAAGTCGCCGGCAGCAGAGGATTGGTTTTTTATCTAAAACGACATCGTGACAAGTCCTTCTTTGATAAGTTTAAATTTTAACGATGTGTGCCGGTTAATAACGTATATGATAATTGTAAGGAGAATTACAACGGTAAAATAAAGAAGTTTAAAAATTAAATCAGTCATTCTTTCTTCATTGAATTGTAACAATTCCTCATATCCAAATTATTTCTATGAATTTGTGCTTCATACTGTGAATTACAAACTGATGTCACATGAAGCAAGACATCATCACATGATACGTGTCCTTAAGCATATAAAATTATATCCTCATTTATGTTCAATTTATTAAATAATTATAGAGTCGGCCCCTAAAAGAAAGTTAATTAACTAATCTAATTTATTAAATTTAATACTTAAAAAATTATATCCTAATATTTTTGCTTATATGAAAATTTTTTGAACAAACATAAAATCCAATTTTATAATAGATGATTATTTTGAGCGCAATATATTAAGTTATACTATTTTCAAAGTGAGAAAATATGGAACACACATAATGAATCATATATAATGATTTCATCCAATTGTATTTACGTATAAAATTAACCTTATTAATTTAAAAAAAATCAAAAACTAAAATAATTACAATTATAGAAACTTATGAATTATGCTAAATTAATACTTAAATAAAAAGGGAGTTGTGATTTTAGTGTTTAGAATGAATCTAATTAAATCAAATAAATAAAATATAAATCTAACCTAATATTTATAAGAGAAAAAGCGAGTTTTAAATTTTATTTAGTCATATAATTTTAACATAATTAAAATAATATGAGATATTTAACAAATTAATTATAAAAAACCAACCAACTAGTTTCTATTAGTTTCTTTTCGCTTTTTGAAATTGAATAAGGTCATCACGTTTAAGCACAATTGCAATTTGATGTCAAATTTTCAGCAATTACATAATTGTTAAATTCACTCAATAATCAAAATAATTAAAATAACATAATTAAACTAGAATTTGACAATTAATCGTAAATTAAGCATGAAACAAAGAGAGATTTTCGAAAAACTCATTAAATTTTTTTACCTTCACAAACCTCCAACTAGTACTAAGGATATGTTTGGTTGGATGTTAATTAATAGAACGGAAAGGAACGAAATGGAACGAAAAGGAAAGGTTTATAATGAAATGGAATGTAATATAATAAAAAATTGTTTGGGAGGGATGGAAGTGTTCATAATGTAATGTAGTGAAACAATGTTTGGAAGATTGATGGAATGGAATGGAATGTATAATAAATGACTATTAAAAATCACGCACATAAAAATCACGCACAATCATGACAAATAATTTTTTATATATTTTCTATTTTAAAATAATAAAAGTTTTATTTTTTTATTATTAATTATATACAATTTATCATTAAT
>JAOQML010000008.1:8887572-8899038 GCA_027568935.1 Erythroxylum urbanii
TTCCTAATTTCTCCGATTAATCTCTCGTGTACCCATTTTGTGTAATTCAACCCGTTATCTGGAAACGGGATGTTACACATTTTCCTTTTTGGTTGCCTTTTGAATTTCTTTTTTAAGCTCCATCAAACCTAAAAAAATATTTAATATAATTTAATCTCTTTTTAGATAAAATATGAAACTAAACATATTGAGTTATTAATAATAAAATGCAACATTATTCGCCCAAATGTGCTATATAAATGATTTAAAATAATATTAAATAGGGGTGTAAAATATGCTATAATTTTTGCTTATCATCATGTCATTCGTTACTCCATATAATGAAAATAGCATCATATTGGATATTGAAGTTAGGGTTTTTAATGGAAATTGATGGTTGGGGGACAATTGTTATAAAATTAAAATTACAAGGGGTCTTTGATAATTTATAAAAGTTAGGGAATAAATTGATAAAGTGTTAAAGCATAGGAGGTCTTATGAATTTAACCTAGACCGTAAGTCACTAAAATATCTTAAAACTAAAAGAAAGTTAATTAGGAGAAATGTTAAGTTAATTAGGAGAAGGGTTAAGTCGGATGGATTGTTAAAGGAGGTGCGGGGATAAACAAATATGGTTATAGATGCCCTTTCATACATGTACACTCTCTTTTTCTTTCTTAATTATAGACTTCTAAGTTTTGAATTATTGAAGGAGAGATATATTGATGATTGTGTAAGTGGGAGACCTATAAAAGATTTTATAAGCATGGCAAGTTTCTTTTTAAGGCTATTTGATCATATATTCCTACTTGCTTGCTATAAGAGTTTTTTTTTTGAGAAATTTAAAAAATTTCATTAAATAAAATGAAGTACATCAGCGAAGGTGAACACATGGGCAAAACGACGTTGACAAGATTACACATCTGAAAGAAACTAGGCAATTGAACAAATGACTCCGTATTAACGTAACTAATGCAAACCTAATAAAGCAAAACCAACGTTCCCTTTTGCGAGTCTACGATTCTATACCCGATTAGGGCTGGCGCTGGCAAACTGAAGACGATACGTCGTCCAGAGGCTATCCAATCGACTCGCAACTGCTGGTCTTCATAGGTATTCGCTATTTTCAGTCGTCTTGTAGGGGATTGTGCTTTCCATGGGCGCTAATCCCCTGCGTCTTCCCCGATGATGAGAAGGCTCAAACCTAGCTTGATCTAAAGTTGCCATGCCAGATCGGAGAGCACTAATGAGGTAAGTTATTCTATTTTCATTCCCTTCACTACTCCTGCTATCTAACGCCTCAGCCAGATCTAGGCATTAACTGTTGAGTTGTTCTTTGCCAGATCTATCAATGTCTGTCGGGGAGGAGGCTGGCCTTTAAGGGCTCAGTTTCAGGTAATCTCTACTTTCAAGAGATTCAGGTTTTCTGTTCTGTCCGTTGCAATCCGTACATATTTTTGCTAGCTTGCTCTTATCTCTGCAGGGGTCCTTGGAGTGGTAAGAAGCAGAATGTTCTGAAGGCCTAATGTCCCCTAAAGTTTACCTAAGCAGGTACGTGTTCTCTGCATTCCTTTATACTGTGATGGGATAACTCCATTTGTAGGCTGTTGAGTTATGTTAGGTTCCTCTGCTTGTAAATCTGCATATGTTGATCTTGTTGAACTATGTTGAGATCCTCTGCTTATATGATTAGGGGAGTTAAGAGAAGCATAGGATTTAGTTTATAATCTCCATACATGTATCAACCTTCTGCTACAGTATCGGTTAAACTGATTGATGATCAGTTGTTCCCGTATGCTTGTAGTGGTGTGGTCAATAATAGAGCTTAGAGAGTTTGCCTTATCTCTAAATAGTCTGCTATTCCTTTCCTTTCAAATGTTCTGAGAACATATAACAGCCGATAGTAACAGGATATCTTTCTTATTTTGTGCCCTCTGCAAGCGTGGGATATCCAGTAGAACAGTTGTAAGTTTGTCATAGGTGCAGTCAGTTGAACAGAGAATTGAGATCTTTTTCCAAACTTCTTTGGAAAAAGAACATTCAAAAAATAAATTATCTCTAAATTCGTCCTCTTGTTTACATAGTAAACAGAGCCTGGAGATGGATAGGAAGTTCAACCTATCCAAGGTACTTAGTTTGTTCAACATGATAAGCCATAACAAAAAGCTCACATTAGGTCTGAGTACCTTGTGCTAAATCAGTTTATCCTATCCAACAAGAGTAATTGACCTTTCTCTCAGCCTTCTTACATCTTTAGTAGTTATCTCTGAAACGGGGATACCCTTCCACAAGTAGATATCAGTTTCCCCTTGACTATTGAATTGAGGCAAGGATAGCATTCTAACCTCAACTGGGGAAAGGGTCCAATTACCATTTTTGATTATTTCTTGGAGCTTAGTATCCTTAGGGAATCGGATTAGTAGAGATCTTGCCAGTTGATTTTGTATAAGTGGACCATTACCTGTCCAATTATCAAACCATAGTGAAATTCTTGCTCCTGTCCCAATCTGACATTGAATATGCTGAAACATGTCCTCCCTTAATCTGAGTAGCTGGTTAAAAAACCAAGTGTAGCTGGTTTTAGGTTGCAGAGCCCACAAACTCCCTCCTTTTAGTATATAGGAGTGGATCCAAATGGACCACATGGTCTGCTTCTCACTTAGTAGTCTCCAAATCCTTTTAGAAGTGAGTAGTCTGTTTTTGCTGAGAAGCGAATCCAGGCCTAATCCCCTTTCCTCTCTTGGTTGGCAATCTATCTTCCAACTAACTTTTGCTATTCCTCTATCTCCATTCTGTTTACCCCATAGAAATTGTTTCATCATTTTTTCAATCGTTTGATTAACCCTTTTGAGAGAAAGAGGTAGGAGCACCAATAGGTATTCATAGACAAGATCAGCGATTTCAAAAGTTGAATTTTGCCACCATAAGAGAGTGCTCCATTTGTCTAAGCCCCCAGTCTTTTCTGTATCTTTTCCATCAAGGGAAAGCATTCACAAAACCTTAGTCTTCTTGATGAGATAGGAATCCCCAAATAGTATAGGGGAGGATCTATTGTTCCCATTCCTGTAATTTGGGACAAAGAATTAGAGAGATGAGTAGCACTTTTAGAGAGGATAAGAAAGCTTTTGCTTGGATTCACACATAGGCCCGACATCTCATGAATGAGGCTGAGGGATTTCATCAAGAGAGTGACTGAGTATGCATTAGCCCTGTACAGGAGAATAAGATAATCTGCAAAACATAAGCTAGTTAGTGATATTTTCTTACACTTGGAATGATATCTAAATTTAGGGTCCGATGAGGTGTTGTGCTTTAGAACTTGAGTAAGAACCTCCATACAAAGTAGGAATAGGTAAGGGGATAGAGGATCCCCTTGCCTAAGCCCCTTCTTCCCTTTAAACATCTCCGTAGGGAATCCATTAATCAAAATCCTATAGGAAGCAGTAGAGATGCATTCTTGAATCCAGTGGATGAACTTGGGGGGAGAGTTCATAACCTTCATTGTTTGAATAAGGAAACACCAGTTGACACTATCAAAAGCTTTCTTTAAATCAATTTTAATAGTGCAATTGTGGGGGCTTCTCTTTTGATTGTAGCCTTTAAGGAGCTCCTGCACTAAAAGGATATTGTCCCCTATGTCTCTGTTGGCCAAAAAAGCTCCTTGGTTCTTATTGATAAGGTATTTTAAGACCTCCTTCATTCTGTTGGCCAAAATTTTGGCAATGATCTTATATAGGAAGTTGGTGCAGGAAATAGGTCTGTAATCATTCCAAAACTGAGGGCTAGCATTCTTAGAAATCAAACACAAATAGGCCTTGTTTATTTCCTTTAGTAGGGCCCCTTTTAGGAAAAATTCATGAATTGCATCCTTAACTGTCCCCCCAAACTATTCCAAGTTTCCTGATAGAAAAAACCATTCAGTCCATTTGGTCCCGGGGCTTTAGATCCGTTCATGCTAAACACAACCTCCTCGATTTCCTAATTTGATATAGTTCTTGATAACCAGGCACTTTCATTATCTGGAATCTTAGCAGTGATGAATTATGCAAGATCATGATTATTTACTGGTAAAGAATCTTCTGACCCCAGAAGCTTTCAATAGTAAGCCATGGCCTCCTTAGCAAGCTCATCTTGTCCATAAATCTCCTCCTTCCTCAGTTTTGATAGAGAAGATTCTGTTAATGTTCTTTCGAGCCATCAAAGAATTGAAGAAGAACTTAGTGCATCTATCTCCATCCTTCATCCAATTGACTCTAGCTCTCTGCTTATATAAGGAGCATTGATGATCCACCACTTCTAAGTAGTGTTTAAGTGCCTCCTTTTCTGCTGTGGCTAGGTTTTCATTTGAGGGATTTTCAGCCAGGGATTTCTGAATAGAATGGAGATGCTCTCTGGTTTTGTTAACCTCCTTTGAGAGATTCTTGCCTCTCTTACTATTAAGGATCTTCAACTCCTGCTTGATAACCTTAAGTTTCTGTATACATATGTACTGTTTAGTCCCATAACAACCATGCTCTAGCCCCTTCAAAATTGCTTCTTAAAATCCTGCCACCTTAGCTAGGAAGTTGTTGAATCTGAATGTGTGGTGCAGTCTGAAGGATGTGACTAAGAAATCAATCCTGATAGGAGTGTGATCAGAAATTCCAGGACCTAGGAACTGTGCAGAACTTCTTGGGAAGGTAGTGAGCCATTCCACATTTACCAAGGCCCTATCTAGTTTTTTCCTGATGTTCCATGTAGAACTTTGCTTATTGGACCAGGTAAACATATGTCCTTTCATTTGTAAATCTAAGAGCTCCACCTCCTGCATACATTCATACAAATCAGGGGAATAGTTGAATAAGTTGCAGTTACCTTCGGCCTCTGACCTGAAAGCAGTTGCGTTAAAGTCCCCACACACCACCCAAAGTAGGTTCACCAAAGCCTTAAGCCTCCTTAGAACATTCCATAATTCTGCTCTTTGAAAGTCTGTGTTGAAACCATAGACAAAAGTAACCAAAATCTGAGAGTTTTCCATTTTAAAGTAGATCAAGGTATGTATATGCTGTTGTCCAGAGTCCAGAACTTCCACTTTCACAAATTCCGCATCAAAAGCTATGATAATTCTACCATAGACGTGGCAGTGATGATTAGTAATAAACTGCCAATTATGTCCTAAACAATCCAATTTATTCAAATTTGCTTCCCTAATTTTTGTTTCCATCATACAAAACACCTTAGGCTTTTCCTGAAAAACAAAATCGCTTAAAGCATTAAGCTTGGAGGGATTATTTATTCCTCTAATATTCCATACTATCAAGGTTATAATCAAGTTGTTTTGCCTTTGGAGCTTTTTCTATTGCTCTGTACACTTTTTCTAAACATGGTCTGGTCAGATTTTTCCTCTAGGTTACTGCCATTCTGCAGATCTGCCTTTGGAATGCTTAGTTCTTCTTGTTGACTAGTGGCAGCACCCTCACTTGGATTAGGATCATTTACTTCCATCTCAGTACCCCTGTTATTTATTGAGCTACTGCAGTCTTCAACTGTTGCATAAGTTGGTTCCTCCTTCGGCTGAACAGAAACAATGTTAGTCTCCACCAGATTTTGGTCTGGAGTTGGTGAAATGCCATGTGGAGGCTGGAGCATCCCATGGCTTTCCTCTATATGTTCAATCTCTTCGAGCTGCTTGTGATTCTCATGCTCTTGCTTATTCGTATCTAATCCCATAACTTCCCAATAATCGCCTGTTAAGAAAGTTCTACCCATAAGTTTCCATTCCTTGCCCTGAGCTTGTAGAGATGGTTTCCATTGATAGGTTACATAAACCTTATCCTGTCTAAGGGAATTTTGATCAGCTAGCCGAAGGATAGGGATACAATCTTTCATTTCCTTGGTATTGTCTATGCTAATACATAATCGAGCAAAGCCTACTCTTTTCCTTGAAGATGTATTCTCATCCATACAAATAGGCTTCCCCAGGTAACTTGCCAACAAACTTCCCGGCTGCCAATTTTGTAGGAATAAAGGGAGTTGTGATATATGCGAAGGCCCTTCTTCTATTACCTTTAGGGCTTCCAATTTGGAAGAAAAGGTAAAGATGATATGATCCTCCTCAGATAACATTACCTCCATGAGCCCTCTACCTTTCCAATTCCTTGTGGCCCATACTTGAATGATAGGAAATGCAGGCCTTTTGTCTATGAAGAATCCAACTAGTGTAGCTTCCCAAGTTTTTGCTCCTTCTTGTGAAATGTCTAGGCTAGGAGCAACCATCAGCTTCCCTTCAAATTCAACCGGAGGGCTAAATACCAGTGGGAAATCCGAGTCATCTCCCACGACTTATTTCCAGGTTCTTCTAGTGCCTCCTGCCCTATTTCCAGTAGCAGTAGCTGCATGCCTCTTAGGATCCAATTTTGTGGAGGTTTGAGGAACTATTTTTTCAATGGGAAGAGAGGGGGAGAGGGGGGCTGTAGTATTGGAATGAGAGGGGATGGAAGATTTGGGGTTAGGGTTAGGGTTGGGGTTAGAGTTAGGAAATGTGGATAACAAAGGTGGAAAGTCTGAGTTCATGTTTGTGTTTGCAGGTCAGATCTGGGACTACCAAGAAGCAAGGAAGGAATGCCGAGAAGAAGAGAGAACAGGGAGGGAATGCGTTGCAAGGAAGATGTGAAAAGAAAATGGGTAGGGAAGGGAGATTGCAGAGGGAAATGGTATGGGAAGGAAGTTGGGGCGAAGAATGTGACTCTGCTTGCAAGTTTAAGAAAGGTGGTGGAGATATGTGAGAGGGAAGGGAAGAAAGGGGGGTGCTGATGGAGATTCAACACAGAAGCTTCAATCTCCCATGTTCGTTTAAAGCTACGAAGAAAGTGTACGTAGATTGTGAGTGTCCTATAGCTAAGTGTTTTGCGTGAACTAAAAAGAGACAAGTAGCGTGAGTCTTCATTTATATAAGAGTTATTAGTGCTCGACATGTAGTAGGCTGGTTAGCTGGACACTTGGGTGATGTGCATCAGATAGTTGAGCAATGTGCGACTTGAAAAAGGCAAAGAGGCTATATATAATTCTTATGAGTCATATACGCCATTATTAGTTGTAACATAACCTTGAGTGGATGATAGCATAGAGTTTATACTCGGACTATTGAGTTTATACTCGAACTATTGAGGACATCGAAGGGAAATAACTAAATATGGTAGCTATGAATCATTTTTTCAAGAAGATTCACTTTATTTAGTATGAGAAGACCAATGATATCTCAATATTGTTGACTAGTTCTTAAGGATTCCTTATAACCCACAAATAGACAGTCAAACAAAAGTAGTGAATCACACCTTTTCCTCTTTATAACCCAAGTATCTAAATCTTGAATCTTTTACATCCATATATGTTTTTCGTCTACAATTTCTTTAACCCTTTTGTTTATTTCCCTCGTTTTCCTAATTTGTTGTTTTCTAATTTTTCATTTTTCATTTATGTCTAGCTTGTCATGAGTGACCTATTTATGAATCTAAAGTTGTTGTTTAGGTCAAAAGCTTTGAAAAGTTACAATTTTTTGGTGATTCAATGTATAATTAGACAACAAAACAATGTGTGGGTTGCTGTTGTTTCCAAATCATTCCAATGTGTTTTTACAGGGGATGTGAACAGGCTCGTACATAAATCTTTAAGGATGATTTTTATAACTTATTGTAATAATACTGAATGATTATACACAACTACCACAAGGAGAACAAATAACACAAAAAGGGGAACTATATAGAAAATAGATGACATTACGAGAGGTCAGCTGATGTTGCGAGACCAAATGGTCCCACTCCTACTATGATATGCCTGTGAACATAAGTACACTTAGGTAGTATCTTCATCTCCTGCTTTCCTTAATCTTTGCAATAACCAATATAGGAAAAGAAAATGTTTTAGAGGGGGCTGATGAAGTCGGAATTTAAAGGGAGAAAGAGGGTACATTAAATGTAAGAGGAGAATGAGGGTGTAGATTTGGTGGGGTTATAAATGCAACACACATACAGAGTATAAGTTTCCAAAAACAGATTATTCAGATTGATAATTAAACAAACACTAAAGAATGAAAGAAAAAAAAGAGAGAAATTCCACTATTTCCTTTATAACTTTTATATTATTTTAAGTTGGTGCTTTAGTGGAAAGAAATGGTAAAAGAGAATGAGGATATGATGTTTTCTTATCTTAGTTGTTTGTTTTTGTTTTTATTAGTCAACATCCCATGAATTCCATACAAAGTTACATTGAGTTGGGTTCTTGACAATCTCTTGTTGGTTTATTTTCCAAGTTAATTAGGGATAAGAATGATTAGACTCCTGAAGTTTAATAAAATGCCACAAAGAAATATATATCCTTTTAATAAATACTGACTGATTTATTTACTTCTCATGATTGCATTAGTAAGATATGATTTTCTTAGATTGTTGCATGTTTTAAGAGGTAATTTTGGTGGTAAAAGAAAAACCTAGTTCCATGTAAGGAAAAGCTATCAAATGATATGATGTGCTAATATTACTAATGTTGAAAGCATTTAGTCAATGTACGTTGTAGTATTCAACTTAAAAATAAAAATGGAATGTAAAGTTACAAATCTCAGTTATTTAGGGAATTCAATGAACAACATGACATGATTCTTTGCAAACCTTTCTTTACTTTTACATTATATTTATATGATCATAGCAAGCTCAATTGCAACTTCCATTTTTAAATAAAAATGATGAAGTTTGTAATGAAATTTCTTAACTAATATAATATTTTTCTTATTTTTTTTATTATCACTTATATGTAATTACTTTTAGTGATGGAAGCTTTAAATAATATGAATGATTTCAATAATTGTGTGAAAATAAATGAAAAAGATGGGGTAATGATGTCATAGAGATGCATTTAATCTCATTAATGGTCGAAGAAGTGAAGAAGGAAAATCGAACAATTACTTCCTTTTCTAAATCTGGTTGCAAAAAATAAGGCAGGTCTTTTACAAAATCCAATAAAAAAGTATATTGATGTTCAATTGAAGAAAAAGTATAATGCATTGAGGCCTAGATTGAAAAATTCTAAAGACTTACTAAAAGAAATAGTAATCGATTGCAACTTCTTCATCGTTGAAGTTCATGCTATATGTGAATGTTGGAAAAATCTATTTAAGGTACAAATATATTTTTACTTATTGATATATCATATTTTTTACTCTACATACTTTTCATCAAATGATTTGCAGTTGAAGAAAAAGGGATGCAAGGAATTTTTAGACTTGTTTCATATTTTTAGATATACTATTGCAACTAGTTTGTAAGCATGCCCATTAATAAAATCTTCATCGAATAGTATGAAAGAGGAATATAGAATTGATGTTTATGTATTTACCGATAAAGAAGCTTAAGTTGCAAATTCTTCCTCTAACACAAAGAAATCTCCTAAGAAGAAGAAGGCAAAGATGACATACTTTAATATTCTTAAAAAGTTGTTGATTATAATTAGTGAACAATGAAAAAAGAATGATTTACTTAAGAAAAATTGGCTTTAACAACATAAAAAACTGGCTTTAACAATATACACTACGGAGGATGGATTCGAAGCTTCATTAGTGAATCAAGAGACTAATACGATGATTGCATGTTTGAATTCTTTATATGATCTAGGTAATGAGGTTATGTAATATGGGAAAGCAGTAAAGGCTTTACTTGATTCTACACTTTTTAGGGACATTTTTATAAAGATGCCAAATGTAAGGAAGATGGATTAGATTGTGTCTCTTTAGTTGTTTTCTTCATGTTATTGTATATTGAATTCTTATTGGCTTAGGCACTTTTATATTAAAAACTATTATATGGTTTGAACATTTTATGCATATAGTTTGTATGAATATTTGGTATGATCCTTTTGATTGAATGTTTGATATGAACTTCTTAAATTTATGTTAAATGTCATAGTCTTTCATAATCTTTTTCATAGTTATATTTAAATGTCTTTATTGATTGTTTAATGGTGGTATTATAGATACATGGTCTTCTAATTAGATTTCGAATAAGATTCAGATGAACCGATGAAGGTAGTTATTGTTTCTCCAATTGGAAAAGAGAATAAATATTTTCATTTACATAATCAACCATGTAAAACCTCTGCTCTATCAAGTCATGATTGGATATTGAAGCCTTTGAATAAAAATCTTATAAGGATTTATGAAAACTTAAGAATAAACAAGATAATCTTCTTAAGCTTATATAGTAAGTTGAAAAGTTTAGGAGACTTAAAGCCAATAAGTCATTTAATTATGGAGGAACAAGGTACAATTTTCTTGACGACAATAGGGTATAATGAGACAACTAAAGCCAATGTAGAGCGCTTTCAACATTCACTTAGATAATTTTGAATTATTTTTTATAAAGTTTTATATGCAGTCAATCATCTTACAAAAAGCATGATTAGTCTATCGTCCTTTACCAATACACCTGCTGAGATTCAACATAATTTAAAATAAATTTATATTTTTAAATCTATTATATATTTAATTATTATTTTTATTATATCCTTATATTTAATGAACGATTTTAATAATACAATTTATTTTTTTTAAGATTGCATTGGAGTAATAAATAATACACATATTGATGCAGATGTTCCAACCAATGAACAAATGCTATATAGGGGTAAAAGAACTTAGTCAACCTAAAATATTATGTGTTATTGCTTATTTGACACTTATTTTACACATGTAATAGTTAGATGGGAACGTTCTATGAATGACTCTTCAATTCTTTTAGAAATAATAATAAATCTAGCAATTCAATTTCCTATACCTCCACAAGGCATTACATTATTTTAAATAAATAGAATAATTATGATTAATTTTAATAACTTTTTGCTAACATTATGTTCTTTATATGTTAGGAAAGTTATATTTAGTTGATTCAGGCTACATACATTAATATGTCTACATTGCTTTTAACATATTAAAGTGAGAGATGTCATTTGACGAGATTATGGAGAAAGAGGAGGATCTTAAGGTCCGTAGGAATTATTTAACTATAGGCATTCTTCAACAAGAAATATTATTGAAAGATATTTTGGAGTTCTAAAAGCAAGATTTTCTATATTTTCAAACGTGTCGAATTATGATATAAAGCAAAAAAAATATATTGTTATTGCTTATTGTGTTATACATAATTATATTATAATGAAGACAAAGCGATTAATTATTTAACGATTGTTTGACAATGAAGCGAAAATTATGGAAAGCATAAATGAAAATGCAAATTTTCAAGTAGAGTATAATATCATTCCGGTACAATTTCGAAATATGTCTTGAAAGCGGGATGAATTGTTAGACAATATATTAGTTCTAGTTGATTTATGTATGTTTTTATAAGTGATATATTATGTTTTGAAGCATTATAGTATGATGAACATGTTTTATTAATAAGAATGATTTAATTTATTTTTTATATTTTATAGACTTTTATTACATAAAAATGATGTTCGATTTTC
>JAOQML010000008.1:8905067-8919062 GCA_027568935.1 Erythroxylum urbanii
CACTAAATCTCATAATTACTGATTCTGTGCTATGGTTTCTTCAAGTCAATTTCTATGTCAATGTCATTAAATTCTTTAAAACTCCTCTTTTGATTACTAATATTTTTGTTTTCAATTTTTATTACAAATCTTAATCAATCAAGTTTCTATTTTTAAGTACTTTTAGTATAGATCTCATCTCAAGAAAAAAATATTTTTAATAAAAATAGAAAATAAAATTTAAAAGCCACAAAAAAAGGTGGAAGTAGAATCAACAGGGTCTTACCTTTTTAAGAGTTTGCCTACAATTGATCTTTTTGTGGGAGCATAAAGCATTCATCACTTGATTTACTTCCTTTACTAGCTAGCGAGTTTGTGAATCTTGATGGAGAAACAAAGGTGGCGTTGGTCAAGGAGATATACGGCAAATTTTCTAAAGGGCAAAAAGGTGATAGGATTTAAGTCTTCATTTTCCAAAGGAGTGCTTTCCATCTAAGTGCAACTCCAAACTAATGTTGCGTCAATGACAATGCTTATCACATTGATTTTCCGGATAATATAGACTACATTCAATGTTCATCATCTTTCACCTTATATTAACAACGGCAACCAACTAGATTTGAGGCCAAATCCTCTTCACTTTGATGGGAATATGCTAGAGAACCTAACTGTTCGGGCATAAGTGAGATTGCACGTAATCGTGGATTGGTAAAAAAAGGAGTTGGCGTATGAGACAAACGACTATACATCTAGGCTAATAATTGTGTTATAAGTTGAACACTGATGATTGCGAAAACACATGCTTCCATCACTATTCAGTTGAATAGTTGGTTCTTACTTTGTAACAAGTTACTCACAGATGATACGGAGCCTATAATGCAATTGTCAAAACTTTTTAAGTTTTCTTTTGCTTGGCCGCCCCCTCTATTTGTCCAGCCTGATAGCCCAAATGTACAGTACCTCCAAATCTTTGCCACGTATGGAAAGAGTGAAGTGCTTAGTGTAGTGGGTTCTTTGGAGGTCATTGTGATTATGTTTCTGACTTAGTCATGCTTTTTCTTGTTTGATGGAAATGTTCATGTTATCCTCTCTAAAAGCTTCAACGTCTCAGTGTTAAAAAATAGGCCTGAACAAAGTCCTGTTCTGCAAATGACTCCACGCTACAGCAGAAGGCAGCTAAACAGGAACAAGAACAATGAAAGATGCTATCGCTTAGAGTTGTTTTAGTACTTGGGAAATTAGCTATCACTTGCAGTGAATGCCACTATTATTGCAGTATATGGCAGAGTTCAGGATGTCTGCTCGTACAAACCGAACTGATCTGCAGCACAACTTGACCAAGATTTTGAAGCACTGCTCTCCTCTCACGAGATCCACACTAGCGACTACAGGCAAAATTATGTTGGAAGGCGCATATTATGACAAATCTAATTTCCAAACACAGCTATTATTCAATACTAGTATCAAACAACTCCATAGGCCAAGGATAATTTCTGCCTGCAGGAAAACGCTAAAAAGTTCAAGCTAACATGACGGAACAGTTCAATATGAAGCTACTCAGCCTGTTTTTGCTGCACTCAAGAGGCCTCCATTGCAGTTCCTTGGCTTCAGTATCCGGCTGGCAAGTATAGATGGCCATGCCATCTCCAGAATAGGATACCATGGATTTAGAAGCACCAATTACAAGTAGCTCATTGCCCAAAGACTTGAAGGCCACACCCCATCCCTTGTGAGAATCAGCTCTAACTGGGACTGGCCCTAATTTCCTCCACATTTTGCTCTTTTTCATATAAACTTTCAGCTCATTTGACGATGTCTCCAGAGAGTAAAGCTCATTATTAACGACAGCAATGAGGGGTGGGGATTGAAAGGTTGCAACTGGAGTCTCTTCCAATAAGTTCGGGATCAGTTCCCATGTCTTTCTATCCTCATCATAAGCTTCTCCACAAGTCAGGCCTTGTCCATTCTCATTTCGTCCTCCTACCACATAGAACTTGCTATCCATATAACAGCCTGAGCAAAGCTTCCTTCTCTGCAGCATCCTTGGGAGGGATTCCCATGATTTAGTATCCGGGTTATATTTCTCAGCAGAATTTAGAACTTCTAAACCAGTTCCTGTCACCCCCCCAGCTACAAAAGCAAAGGCACCACAGGACGCTGAAGCAAACAAACATCTAGGATCGGTCATGGAAGGACCCTTTTTCCAGCTATTTGTTTCCAATTCATATCTCCAAACAGTAACACCATCTATCTCCCTGCCAGAAACAATAAGATGGGTCCCTGCACAAAGGGATTCCTTGTCCCCAAGGTTGAAACAAGAGTCAGCGGGTAAGTCTGGAAGCTTCCTTGGAGAACTGAACTGCTTATCAAATATCCACCAACTCCTGTCCCCTGTAGCAAAAATGAAAATGGATGATTCTCTGACCCCAATTTGCCTCCTAATCTTAAAGAGCTCACCAGTCTTCAGAAGACAAAATATGCGTTTGTTGACAAATGGCAATTTCCAGTACTCTGACCTTGGAACTCTTGCCAAAATCAGATTTTCAATCTCATCATTAAGTTGGGCTATATACGAGTAATCTGCATCCTGAGGTTCTACACTTGATGAATGGCCAATTGATCTGTCTTTGCTAGAAAGAATTCCGGGACAGTTGGAACCAACGTGTCCAGTAACACCACAAACAATAACACGTTTTACCATAGGACTATCAGAACTAGCCCAAAATCTATTAATTGAATCCTTTGCAAGCATTCCTTTCTTACTAGGATCAAAATCTTTTCTGTACCCATCAACTCTTTCTTCTTCATTTTCTATCTCTTTGCCTTTGGACATGGATCAGAAAGCTTTGAACGCCAAAGGACTGCAAGTGACAAGCAAAACAGAAAATAATCAGAAATCACAATCCCATTTTGCAGATTCTGCAGTTACCGAAGGATTTAGAAACTAGATTCTATGACAAGTTAGGATTAAACCTTCAAAACAAATGAATGATGGAAGCATGTTGCAGGTTAGAGATAATACTTTAATTAGCAAGATTCAGACTAAATACATTTCCAGAGACAACCGTGACTGAACAGATGGAAACATAAAGAATATCTCCACTAAAACAAATCCCTTCCTATAAGGAAAAAGACATGCAGCATTTTCCACAAAATCGGTATAAATTTGAGGCCCCAAATATGTTTACAGTGGGTTTATCAACATACGAGGTCCGAGAGGACGAAGCAGTACAGCAATGGATACCAAAAGTTCTCAGATAAAAAACTCGGAAAGCTGCACGCCATGAACTCGTTTGATTGAAAACTAATTAAGCGGTGGAGATTAATAAGCCTCTATAATCAGGCAGAACAAGAAATCCACTCTCAAAATCACACAGAAAACATTGAAATGTTGTTTTCTGACACCGAGAGATTGGTTTAAGACCAATAATCATTCCATATCATTCATAGACTAGAAGAAAGTCTTCAAAACCAAGATATACGAGAAAATCAAAGTAACAGGAGATCCAGAAAACAAAACAAAGAGTACGAAACAACATATAAGCAGTTAAGCCCATAGAAGTGGAATATTCGAAGCGAACAGATCATACATAGAAAAATGGCACCAAAGAGAGAGCAGAGCAATGGCCTCCAGATGATCAAAAGACAGTAGGTATACGCATGCACTCACGAAACACAGCGGAGGAAAGAAGAGAACAAGACGAAGCTTACCAGGCAAGTCAAGTCCAGTGAAAGTCAGGGGAAGTAAAAGAAAAGACGGTTATGGAGAGAAAACCAAGTCATCAAGATACAACTGTCTTAAAGTCTCATACACATTGAGAAAAAACACCAGACTATGGAGTAAAGGAAGAGAGAGAAGCGGAGCAAATATATAAATACACAAATGGATAACATATATAGAGGAGAGAAGCCATTAAGTGGCAGAGATTGAGGGTACCAAGTATGTGGGTAGTGGAAGAGTTCAATTTCAAGACAGCCCATTTGCTAGGTGGAAGAGAATTTATGCATACTTAATGTGATTGTCATTGTTGGGATTACAATATTCTCTCTCAGCCATTGCCATTAAACTATAGTTTTGTTATCTCCAACAACAGCACCCACAGCGACTTCTTGTTTTGAAAAGGAGCAATCTTTACACATAGGGAGAGAGAGACAGAGCCTCTGCATCCAGCTCCAATACTTTACTATGGTGTAAAGAGAATATTAAATTGTTTTGGCGAGAGGCAAAGTCGTTTGCTTTACAGAAGGAGCAATTAGGGATTTTCATAACGTCTGGACAATTGTTAAGTTCAGTCATTTGTCCTTTCCTTTTTTATAATTCATTTTACCATTTCAATCCTTCATATTTATGCTTTCCCATAAAACTATGTAATGGGCAATAAGAAGCAAAACCCAAACCTAGTTCCCCAAGTAAAGGAAATCATTTATGTTTCTATGCAACCGTTTGAACAGAGTCAGCTAAATTAGCATCATTGAGCTTTTTATGTAGTCTTCAGTTTTTAGGGTGTTTCTTGAAGAGAAATTTCATAAAAGTCAAATCTTTTACAATTCAGTTTTGTGACATGAACATGCAAAAACAGTTTTGTCCACCACATTCTTAAAGTTAAACATACAGCAACAGGAACAAGCAGAACCACAAGCCATCTATGAGAACTTGGTTGCATTTCCCACTGTACTTAAAACTTTTTTCACTTCTCAGACCATCTAAGGAACTGTCTTGCATCTCATTAGGGTCCAACAAAAAATGCAAAAGAAGTAGAAATGAACTCCAAGTTGCCTTCCTGTTGGATTGAACAGAGTAATTAACAAAAGATCTTTTAAATTGCGTAGAAGACCATGGGACTGCCCACAATCTACCTTTTTGTTTTGTTTTGTTTTTATTTTTCTGAAAAGAAGGTTATGAACCCATATGCTGCTATGATCTATGGGAATAATGGGATGCTTTTGTAATAAAAAAGCACGAAATGAAACACAAGTGGCAGTAATTGGCCTAGAACAGTGAGCTGGCTAACCCAAGAGAAACAATACAATATGCTGCAACAAAGTTAAAGGAGCATTACATCTGTCCTATTCATTTGTTGTGCTAATCAAAGATTATCGCAGGGTTTGTAAACAATTTGTGCTTAATTAGTTTAATAACAACCAATGGAAGAGAAGCTGCCACGCCCTAACCCTACAAAGTGGAAGTCCATTGGATAAGGCTTTCTTTCTAAGAGAACTTTTCTTGAACATTTTGTAAGCAAAGCTAATTTGTTGGCTCTCCACTGATTAGTTTGGTGGATTCACCTTTCTTCTTTGTGTGTATTATAATCCCCAGTTTCACTGTCATAAACGCGTAGGTTTAGCATTTGTGTTGGACAGGTGTCTCAGTTAAAAGACTGATATCTTCATCTAAGCATCGGATTTGGCTACAAGGATAGAGCTTAATCAACTTTGACCCCACAGACATGGCGAAAGGATGTAAGAAATGCTTATTAATTGCCATATTAAAATGAAAAGCCCCCCACCAATCTGCTTTTAATTGGTCAAATTTTGTAATTGCACTTGCATTCTTGATGGAGATGAATTGGGTTGATTAAACAATGTTAAAAAAGGACTCTTTTACCTAAACTAGTCGCATTTCAAAAATGAGACATAACTAGTACAGTAAGTGCCTTACTTTAAGAAGGTATTTAAAGATAGGGTCATACAACATATGCGATGGACCTCACCCAAATTTGAGTAAGGACACACTTAGACAGTACACACTTGACAGTACCGTTCTTTGGAATAAGAATGCATTTCCCTTGCACAAAATCATGCAGAAGCACTCATTATTCTACAAAGGTGTGGCCACTAAGGTTATAGGAAAAGAGAATGCAACCATTAAGATCATCGGCTTAAAAAGAATATTGTTGATTGTCCAGTTAATGTCATTTCAGAAGTGGAACATAATCATTCGGACATATATGCTGTTTTCAAAAAAGGAATCATTCACCAATTCCAATTCTTCCAGGGCATTGGCTGATTATTCTAAGCTTAATATGTCAGATTCCTATATGGTTTTCATTTCAGAGCTCTTCACTAACTCAAGCCATCTTAAAACGCAAATTCATCATCCACTCTTGAAAGAAATATCCATTCTTGCTTTGGTGGATGGGAATCTATGTAGTAACTGTAGTTTGCATACTAGACATGGGTTATTCCTGAACTGGTGCTGTTATGATAATCTTATGAAGCATCTCACTAGATAGAGAGAAAACCAAAGCATGGATGTGAAGTAATGATCATTGATTAATTTTCTGTTGCTTCTCAATCTTAACAGATCTTTGTAAAGTGGAATATGGTCAGTAACAGTGTGGTCACAGAATGCTTCAGTTTATTACCTTATTTGTTATTTTCTTGTACGACCTTTGCGTCTCAATATCGAGTGTTTGCCTTCCCGCCTCAACAATATTCTTTTAATCTTTTAAGGAGCTTAAAAAATCTACTTGAATAGATCCATTTTCTAATGTAAAGCTTGATCACAGTTATACGTGATCCTCAAGTTTACTTTTATTAATACAAATATATAGAAATGATCTCAGAGACGTGAGGGGCACATGCACTTAGATTGAAACAAGCACAGAAGCGGTTATTTGGAATTTTTATAAGTTGACAACCAACCTCGGATTTGGTCTACCAATGGTGTGGCAATGGCGGTGCATGCGACGCCACCTGTAAATTTTAGCATTGACATATGCTCCGTTCACATAGATGCAATCCTGAATACCCTTTCCAGCCGCCAAAACCTTCCAATCTGGTGAATGCTTATCCTGAAATCAAATATAAAAAGAAACTAACTTTCTATAATACAAATGAATGTAGTAGTAAAAAATAGGAACCTTAAATCAAGAAATAAGAATTTAGTTATCTAACATCACTATTTTCCTAACTATTTTGGACTATCCACGTTTGGGGCGTTCTTAATTTTCTTCTTTATTTCTTGTCTAGTCGATGTCCTTGTTGCTTGATTTTTCTCTTTTCCTGTTGGGCGTTATCCCCTTCTATGGATGTATTCTGTTCTCCTCTTTTCAGCCGCACCCTCCTTGGTTCTGTTTTCTCCTATTTTCATTGCTTGAGCCGCCACTATTCTCCTCACGCTACTCTATTTTTTATTCTCTTCTCTTCGCTATTGTACCTTTGATGTGACAAATAAACCCCTTGGTGTCCACCTTACTATTCACTTGTGTTTTTTTTTAAACCTACGTTGATACTGTGCGTTTTTAAGTAAAACGAAAGGGTTGTGTTTTATGCGTTAAATGCACTACTGTTGACTGTCACATAAGTATCACTGCACAAGCTATGTTTAGTTAGGTTCAAGGCCTGCTTCATCTCTTTTTATCCCAAAATGTTCGCAATTCTTTCTATTTGGTTCCAAAATATATCTTGACATAAAACAAGATTAATTTCCATTAAGTATAACTTCAAACCTAAAAAACAAAGAAAATTAACACACAAAAAGATAGAAAATAAAGACACTAACAAACTCCTCCACACTTAACTTTTTGCTCGCCCTTGAGTAAATTAAACACGACTGTCAAATTCTATCAATTGGTTTTCAAAGAAACCAAGTGCATTCAGTCATTCAAACTTTGGCCAATTGAATGTCAAGCTACTACACATATCATGATTAGTTTTCATCAGTGCATATAAACAAATTCAACTTATGATACTATCATTTAAAGATAAGTATAAACTCCCAATGGATTTTTCTCACGGAATTCACTCATTTCACTCAAGTATTTATAGATTGATGTTTTGCTCAAAACTTCCTATAAGAAATCACACTACCATTGGCTTGCAAATACACCAATTCTCTTTTACAGTGATTACATGCTAATATAGATCAAAAGGGCTTTAATTGAGGTTGTAATGGGGCTAAAGTTAAGGTGAGTCAAAAGGAGTTTGAGAGGTTCTTCACAATTAGTCATAAAGCACTAAGTATACAAAGGGATAACAAAATTTATTTATGAGAATTGCAAGTAAATAACTAACTACTCAATGCTTATTATTGCTACTATACTTGATTCATTTCTTTTCTTTTTTTGGTTTTTTTTGTCTTTTTTTTACCTATACTGAGGAAACAATGAACAATAACAACAGCTAAATACAATGTGCTCTATGAGTAGAAGTATCTATATACTCATCTCAGAAAAAATATAGCCAAAAGTCCCAAAACTAGCTAACTTAGCACTTTATTAAACTTATGAATAGGTAAGGCTAATGGGGTTTGATGTTTTAGAATGAGGTGTTTTCTTTAAGAAACAAAAGGGTTAAAGGCTCAAAGGGGTTGGCAAGGGAAAATTTAGGTGGGTTATTTAAGTCAAGGGTTAAAAGAAAAAGGGCCTTAATCATTTTGTATATTCAAACCGATTCAGAGCAAGTTCTGAAGGAAATCACTTAAAGGAATATCAGGCACACAAAGAAATGAAATGACTTTTGAATGGAGTCATATAGGCTCAATTCCTCACATAGGCTCAATTGAAAATCCATTCTGCTTCTATAAATGACCTAATCACTCAAGCATCAATTTTTGAGTAAGTTTATGTAACCAACTACTTTAATCGATCAACATGATTCACCTTCTATTCAATTGGCCTAATTCGACTTCTAGTACACAGTTCAGTCTCATTCCAACTACTAAGATAGAATTTATGGTTTAACAAACATCATATGTAAATTAAAAGACAAAAGAAAAAAATCAAAATTAAAATGAGCAAAGAAATAGTAAATTCAAAACATACAGTCATACAAACATTCAATGTTGCCCCACCCCACACACTTAATTTACATTGTCCTCAATGTACTAGCAAAAAGAAAAACAAAAGAAAATAAAGGTTTAAGAAGCTTCTCTGTTAATGCTTTAAGGTGTTAGTGGAAAAGGTGGTTGAAACTTCTAGTGTTCAAAGAAAGCCAGCTGGCTGTGCTCCAATATGTCCAATCTGCGTTCCATTTGTTGTAGGAGTCTTAAAATAGTCGAATCAAATGTAGAAGGATGTGTTGCGGTAGGCATTAATGGTTGTGAAGTTGTGGCAGTGGAGGTGTTGGTAGTCGCAGTTCTTCTTTTTCGCCGATGTGGGCGAGGAGCAGGTTGTACAACCAGTCTAGGTGGTGTAAAAGTGTATCCATCAGCATCATCAGCAACTACAAGTCCCATCCTATACAAACACTCACAATCCAAAGGTTACATCTCACAAGCAACTGTGAGGTTAGCGTTATCAACATCTAAGACTCCAATATTAACAGCAAGTTGAGTGATATATGAGCCTAAGATTAAAGTTTGATTATGCCTTTTCAATATAGAATGCATTTGAGTGAGCATCCAAAAACCCAAATTAAGTAGGACATCGTTTTCCATGCACCATAAAAAGAAAATTCAGCCTTTGATATAATACCAGCAGTTTGTCTACAACTAGAAAAATTGTAAACCAAAAAATGATGCATGTATTTCCAAGCTGGTTTGCTAAAAAAAGAACTTTTGGAACTACAAGGGTTATACTTCCCAGAATTAACAGACCATTCTCACCACAGTGCATATGGATCAAATTCAGGCACATAATCACAACAACCATTTAAAAACGCATCACTTTTAGCCACAAATTTTGTCATAAATTTCATCGTTGCATAAAATGAAGCAACAGAAAATGAATGCCATTGATTCATAAGTCTACACTCAATCATACTAGGTGTGAACAAGCTGAAATTTGAATCATCTAATTTGAAAAAGAAAAGTGGCATAAAATTCCCTAGTCAATTCCACATATGCAAGGTATCGAACATTAATGTAATGTATCCAACCCATATTATCCACATAATGTTTAATTTCAAAACGAATATTCAAAGTCTCCAAAATTTCATTATGTATAAACTTACAAGGATTTATATACCTATCACAAACAATTTTGAAAAAATCCTTATCAATTTTTCAATGAAACGAGTTGAATGTATCAACTGTCAACTGTAGTCTACTATGAAAAACAACATTTTTACCTTTTTTGGTTCGGCTGCATGTTGTAGGAAGAATCTCGCCACTGTCTACATCCATATTATGTTCTTCTGCCACTATTTATGCTTCTGCTTGTTCTTGGTCATACGTTTCTGCTACTTCTGATTGTGGCTGGACCTCATTTGTCGTGGAGGAATCATATTCTTTAGGAGCTGCAGGTGGCTGTGTATCCATGGATAATGGTGGGGAATTTACAAAAGCGATAGATTGTCTTTAAAATGGATGAGGTTGGCTGAACAACGATGTTGCTGCAATTGTGGAGTGAGCCGTAGTGAATTGAGACAACTTGAGCATCTGGGTGGCATTTTTGTTAGACTCTAAGCTGTATAAGGTGGGGTTTTCTGAGTTAATGGCATTTGGTGAGTAGTGGACAGGCTGTTTGGAGTGGCAGTACTGGTGGAATGGCTAGTGGTGGGAGTGTCTGGGAAGTTGACGTTGGTGGTTAGTGGATAGGCTTGAGAGGACTCGGTATGTGCCTTGGAAGTGTTTCTGGGACAATCTATCAAACAGTTGGTGGGCGGGTGCTTAGAATAGAGCTTTGGTTAGGTGCGTCTGGTAAGTGGAAATGGGAATGGCGGGGGCTTTGGCTGTTGGTGGGAGTGTGTTGATTTGGAGAGGGGGCTTAGGTGCTTGGGTGGCAATGATGGAGTGCGTTGGTTGGAGAGTGAGTTTGGTATGAATAGTATCATAGACGATAAATTAAATTGTTAAATCATGAAGCAGTAGAGAAGGTAGTAGCTTGAAATAGAGCTTGTAAGAGAGAACAGAGGCTTGCAACAGAAGAGAGGAGTACGTAGACAACTGTGTTTGGCCAAGCCGCTTGGGTCAAAGTATTAATTTGTCACATTAAAGTGAATAGTGGCGTGAAATAGAGCTTGCAAGAGAGAAATGGAGAGGGGTCTTCAATTGAAATAGCGCTTGTAGCTATAAATTTTTTTAACAAATTAAAAATAAATCAAATAGACAAAATAACAAGCTAACATTTTTTTGAGAAAATTAAGAAAAATAAAAAATGAAACAACTTAAATTAAAATAAATCTTGAGATGCCTCTCAAGAGTGCTTCTTTAACGTCATATTAGCTAGATGAAAATTTTATTGACTTACTCAAAGTAAACTGGCTCAGCTAGTTCAATTTCTTCCACAATTTCAACCTGTAAATTCTCATAATTTGATTTCAACCGGTGTCCATTAACTTAAACACTTTAACAGTTTCTAAACTATGAATTTCAATTGTACCATTTAAGAAAAAAATAGCAACAACAAATGGACCTATATAATGAGATCGTAATTTACTAGGAAAGAGTTTTATTTTAGAGTGATAAAGAAGGACCTTTTGACCTATGGAAAATTCTTTTCTAGTTAAGATTTTGTCATGAAAAGCCTTAGTCTTTTCTTTATAGATTTTAAAACTCTCATAAGCATCATTACGTATCTTTTCCAACTCTTGCAATTGTAATTTTCAATTAATTACAACCTCAGTTAAATCCAAATTGCATTGTTGTACAGCTCAATAAGTCTTGTGTTCCAATTCTACAAACAAATGACAAGGTTTTCTGAATACTAACCTGTATGGTGACATACCAATAGGAGTTTTATATGTTGTCCTGTATGTCCATAACACGTCGTCTAAATGCAAACTCCAATCTTTCCTGTTAGGATTAACCACTGTCTCCAAAATTGATTTGATTTGCCTGTTAGAAACTTTGGTTTGTCCATTTATCTGGGGATGGTATGTTGTTGAAGTTCGATATGTAATGCCATATTTCTTCAGTAAAGCTTCAACAATTCGGTTACAAAAATGAGTTTCGCGGTCATTGATTATTGCTCTAGGCACTCCAAACTTGACAAAAATATGAGACTTAACAAAATTGACAACAACTTTAGCATTATCAGTATGAGTAGCCTTAGCTTCAACCCATTTTAAAACATAATCTACAACAACGAGAATATATCTTACCAAAAGAGGAAGAAAAAGGGCCCATAAAATCAATTCCCCATATATAAAAATTTTCACATAGTAGGATATTCGTGAGTGGCATTTGGTCTTTGGGTCCTAAACCACATCAATCACAGACTTACAAAATATATAAGCATCATAAAATAGTTTAGGCTAAAACAAACCACATTTAAGCATCTTACGGGTTGTCCTTCTAGGACCAAAGTTTCCACCACATGCAAAAGAATGGCAAAACTTCAATATGGAAGGGATTTTATCATCAGATACACATCGCCTAATAATTTGATCAGAACAATATTTCCACAAATATGGCTCATCCCATGCATAATATTTAGCCTCTCTTTTGATTTTATCTTTTTCAGTTCGTGATAAAGTACTTGGTAAAGACTTGGTAATCAGAAAATTAACTATGTTAGCATACTAAGGTGTTACCTGTTGGGTGGCGAATAAATGTTCATCTAGAAATTCATCTTTTAGGTTGTCTGAAGTTATGTCTTGACGGATACGACTAAGATGATATGAAACCAGATTTTCAATTCCCTTTTTGTCTTGTATCTCCACATCAAATTCTTGTAATAGTAGAATCCAACGAATAAGACATGGCTTTGCTTCCTTTTTGGACAAAAAAAATACTTCAACGCAATATGATCTGAATAAACTATGACATATGTGCCCAATAGATATGAACGGAACTTCTTTAACCCAAAAACAACTACCAATAATTCTTTTTCTATTGTTGAACATGCGGTGCTTTGTTCATCCTTTGCCTCAGAACAATGCTTAACGCATAGTCGCTTGTCTCGCACATTATCTTAAATCGGAGACTCCAATCTGGGGCTAGGTTATTAGAGTAGAAATTAACTTCTCTTTTAATTCATCGAATGCTTTCCTACATGCTTCGTCAAACTTGAACTCTTTTTGAAGTAACTTGCATAAGGGTTGAGTGGTCTTCGAAAATTCTTTGATAAAGCGTCAATAGAAACCTGCATGTCTTAGAAAAGAACGAACTTTTTGTACACTAACAGGGTAATGAAGAGATTTAATAATTTCTATCTTAACCTTATCAACCTCAATTCCCCTAGAAGACACTATATCGCCTAAGATTATCCCTTGATCAACCATAAAATGACATTTTTCTTAATTCAAAAGCAAGTTATTTTCAATGCAATGTTTCAAAAAAAATTCAAGGTTAATCAAGCAAGTATAAAAAAACTCACTATAAATTGTAAAGTCGTCCATAAAAACTTCAATACAGTCATCCACATAATCAGAAAAAATACTTACCATACAGCTTTGAAATGTGACGGGTGCATTACATAGTCCAAATGGCATTCTTCGATATGCAAAGGTGCCAAAAGGACATATGAAAGTTGTTTTGTCTTAGTCCTCAGGTTCAACAGAAATTTGGTGATGACATAAATAACCATCTAAATAGTAATAATGAGTTTTCCCTGCAAGTTTTTCAAGCATCTGGTTAATAAAAGGAAGTGGAAAATGATCTTCACGTGTAACATAATTTAACTTCCTGTAATCTATACAAACCCTCCACTCATTTTGCACATGGGTGGGCACCAATTCACCTGAAGTGTTCTCCACTACGGTTACTCCAGTTTTCTTAGGAACCACCTGTACTGGACTTACCCATTTATTGTCTAAAATTGGATAGATTATCCCAGCATCAAGGAGCTTCAAAATCTCCTTTTTGACTGCCTCTATCATTGGTGGGTGAAAAAAACTGTAGGGGTGTAGTTTCGCAAAAACTTCGATTTGACTGTAATTACTTGTAAGGTTCTACCGCAGTTACTTATAACTGTATCTGTCAGTTACTAGATATAAAATAACTGTATCAAAAACTGTCAAATTTTCATCACAAACGAAAGTAGAAAAATAAATACAAAATTAAACATAATAACACCAAAATTTGGTAACACAGTTCGACACTCCTTGTAACACCCCATTACCCTAGGGTACGTACCGGAACGCCCGTAGGTCATCCCGACACATAACCTAAGATAATGGAGCGCTACGTGA
>JAOQML010000008.1:8943681-8954384 GCA_027568935.1 Erythroxylum urbanii
CAGATAGTTTATATTAAGAATGATCAATGAAAGAACAAGTCAAAAATGAATATGAAATGCTTTGAAAGTGAGTATTGGAGTCCTATCCCTAGCGGAGACTCAAGCATAAAATGTAGAATATGCTACTAAAAAATTATGCATTTTGTTTGATGTAAAGTATCCAACTATATAAGTGGATTCCTGAATTTGAGGAGATTTTAATTGCTAATATGAGGAGTATATAGGTCCATGTTATATTATGTGTAAATATATTCGAGAGATACAAATTTGACCGGATGAATGTGTTACACACACAGGAAGTTAAGATTGAGAATAAATTGAAATGTGTGGAGAAACTAGTTTGAATGAGCAAACATTAGAATAAGTCAATGTGAAATATGAGGAAATTTAAAGAATGGAGATAATCATTCAAGAAAGATAAATGAATTAGGTGGATCCACATCAAAGACATGGAATACAATGAGATAGACATAAGAGTTTAATGTACTGATGTTAAAGAGAAGTGAACTATGAAACAAAAGATTAAATGTTTATGAGAGTATCACCTTCCCAAGGTGTGATTACATTGAGCACAAAGGGTGCTCAGGCTAGGATAAAGAATCAACTAAACCTAAATTATATTGGTCCATATGAAGTTACTAAGAACCGGACTATTGACTTATGAGTTAGTATTACCAACAAAGATGTGTTATTGTGACTATGTTAAGAAATATTGATATGATATGATATTGGTGTTATTGACACAGAAAGTGGAAAAAAAATTGGTGAGTGATCTAAAGCATAATGAGTAACTGAACTAGATTAGAAAGTGAATGACCAAATAAGGGATTGAAAGACCAAGTGAGTTTATTGACTATGATCATTTGAAAGAAATTATTCGAGGGATGAAGTTAAATGGGAAACGGAGGAACATCCTACCTTCTTGATCAGTAAGATAAGAATTTCAAGGACGAAATTCTTTTAAGATGGGGAGAAATGTTGGCCCCCAAAATTTTTTTTAATTTATTAAGCATGATTTAAATGAATTATGAGGTGTTGATAGATTAATTTTTGGAGTTAATTTGTTATAACAAGGTTAGTAGGATTTTATGACATAGGTAAATTGATGGAATTAAAGTATTAATGTTGTAAGATTGTACAAGGGCATTTTTGGCAAGACACTTAAGGTTAAAAGGCTATAAGGCTTAAATGAAGGGTAAAGTGGACCTTTCACATCCACTAAGAGTATAAATTAGAAGAAGAAGAACTATAAAATGAAGAGAGAAAGAAGAGAGTGTCGTGGGTGAGAAAAAGAGAAATAGAGAAAAGAAGAGAAAAGCTAGGGTTTGTGAAGATGTTGAACATTTTGAAGAAATTGAAGCTTCAATAAGTAAGTATAAGCATGAACCGTTCTTGATTGTCAGATGAAGCATAATTAGTGATAATTAGAGGTGAAAATAAAGTTGAATATGTGTAGGAAGTTGTTGATGAATGGTATATGAAAATGTTTTGATCTTTTTGGTTAATGAACAAGTATAGCTTATAAATTGGTTTGTGAATGATATTGGGTTGAAATGAAGTTTAAAATGAAGTAGAAGAGATGGTTTAGGTTTAAGATGGGACTTATATGAAAGGTGGCAAGTTAAAATGTGGAAAATGACATGTTCTGCGTGTGCTTCTGTCAAAGTTCGTCATGGCCAACTCTTCTTAGTTTGTTACGGCCAACTTGAAGGATGAAGTTTTCCATGAACAACTTTCCTTGGTTCGCCGCGGTGAACTTGTAAGTTTTCATGCGAACTTTTCCTCTCTAGAAAAGTTCGCGGCGAACTTTTCTGGGTCGCCGGGGCGAACTTTCCAGCATAGAGCATGCGTAGGTATTTTGGGCATAACTTTTTTCTATAGTGATCCAAAAGGAGTGATTTTTGATTTGGGGTAAATTAGAGACATAGAGCTACAAAATGTATGACGAAAGGGAGTTCTAGTTCATTCTATAAGGATCTGAAATTTTGAATGGAAGATGAACAACGAATGTGGTTTTAGTATAAGAATAGCCAGAAAATGTTTGGGGTATAACTTTTAGAGTACTGAATCAAATTGAATGATTTTGATGTCATTAAAAACTTAAGACAAAGAGGAACATGTTTCTAGGGGAAGTGTTATTAAATATCTTCATTTATATAATCAGAATGATAGTGGAAAATTGACCCAAAAGTTTGAAATTTTAAAAGGGTTTTGGCTTTAAAAAGCTTAGGAAATGCATAGGTTTTAGTGAATATGCTTCTTTGGGTTCTAAATTGGAATTCCTACTGAATGGAGTTTTTGATTGTTGTTAAGGGAAATTAAGGAAGGCAAAAGGAACAAGAGGAAAGACATCCTTATGCCAATTTCTTAAGCAAGGAATTCAAGGTGGGTACATATTTATAATTGAGTACATAAGCCATTAAATGTTTTCTTTGAATCAAGAAAATTTAATGATTTCAATTACATCATAAGTGTTACATCTATTGTTTCTTGACTGAATTAAGAAATTGTTATATGCTTACTATATGAATTGTGTTGATGATTTATGAAAAGATTTTGAAAATGATTCTTTTTGAAAAGATGCAAGTTTATGAAATCATGTCTTCGAAATACTTTATGTCTATGAAAAACAAGTTATCAAGAATTGCCATTCTGGGCAACAAGTTTACAAGTCATGAATTATGTGTTATGTGTGTTTGTGGTGGTCCCCTAAGTTCCGTCAAGTGCAAGTTGATTAACTAAAGGCTTCTCCCGCCTACCCGCTAGTGGCATGGAGCTCCTTTATGGACTCCCATGAGTTCATGGCTACGTAAGACCATTAAGTGGGATTGCGACAGTATGTTCTGTTCATAGCTATATAGGACCCTTATGGGAAATGTGTAGTACGTTCTGTTTTGGATCCACCCAAACCATTCTGATGTGCTTATGTGCTCATGATATGTTTGACAAGATGGATTCATACATGATTTTTACTAATGAGAATTGTTTGACAAATTGAGAATTTCATGAAATAAGTGTTTTTATGATTTTTTTAAATGCGGAATTACTATGATTATGAAAAGGGTCAATGAAAATGAGTTTTAAAAAAGGGCTTTTGCTTGTTTCTCGATTATAAACTTGTTACCCACGAGCTTTAAGCTCACCCCCTTTATCCATCCCATCTTCAAGTAAAGAACATGAGATCGAGTGAAAGAGGGTCAAAGCTTCGCTTCAAGTTGCATTTTTTTGTATTTTAAGCTAGATTTTGTAACAATGAGGATTTTAGTTACATTTCAAGTATTGTTAGTTCAAGTATTTTATGTATTTTGGGATTTTGTGAAAGATGGTATTATGGCTCGGAATGCCCATTGAAGTTTGTAAAACTTTGAATTTATGATGTTAATGAAATATGGACTATGTATGAATGATGTGAGTTGAAATTAGATGTACTTGAAAAAGGAAAGATACGGTTGTTGTGATTGATGAAAAAAGTATGATAAAGTAAAGATCGGAGAGTATTATGATATTTCAGATTAAATGTTGCGTTATGATATATGTATTTCGATTAAGAGTTGGGCTTCGAAAACGGGGTCCAACAGATGTGGTATCAGAGCATGCACGAAAGAGTTAGACTACCGAAATCGGGGCCTAACAGATGTGGTATCAGAGCATGCATGAAAGAGTTAGACTCCGAAAAGCGGGGTCTAACACATTCCCATACTAATTCTAACTTAATTATAGTCTTTCCATCTAATTCTAATCTCTATTCATGCTTTCTAAATTTAATAACCCAATTATAAGATAAATAAATAATCAAACAAATCGTAATTAAATAATTGAACAAATAAATCGATAATAATTGAAAAAGTTTTTCAGGGTCCAAGAATTTCACTTTATACACTCAAAGTGTTTAGGGTTCATTAAGCTCTCAAATCAAACATAGTGAATTATTTCCATAAGCTTGCTCAAGAATCATATCTCCACCACTAAGCAAAATGAACCTAACATATAAATCAAATGGACTTAATAAGGTTTGTAATGTGGCTTAGGTAAGGTATGACAAAAGGAACTTTTTGGCTAAATAAATTGAAGGGAATCATACAAACTTATCTGCACAAGTATCAACTTAAATCAAAACTCAAATAACATCTCTTTCAATCACTTTTTCTTTTCTTTTCTTTTCTTGTCTCTTTTTATCTCTTTTTTAAAACAAAAATATCAAAGATTTGTTTTTTTTTGGTTCTTCTCCTCAATTCTATAAAAAATATAAACAATGTAACTTGAATCATCTAATTAACTTTTCATGGAAATAGTCAAAATCCTACGCAAATACGCTCGATACAATTCTTTCAATTTAAGGGTTCAAAATTATTAAGGATATCAATAAAAAAGGGTAAATTCAGCTTGTAACAAGGTTATTATGCAAGAAAGAAAGGTCAAGGCTCAAATTGGTTTTCTAAGGATAAAAAGTGAGGTGGATGTGTTTAGGTCAAAAAATGGTTATCCTAAATGCCCTCATCATTTTTATACATAAATTCATCAAAAATGTGGTATCAACATGTATTCAAAAGCAAGTTCTAGCATAGACTAGCTATGTTTGATGACACTCAACAAAAAGATATATAAGCACATATGTGATGAATGCTATTAGGTTCAAAACTTATGTAGGTGTCAAAAATTACTTCAAAACTCGCACACTTTTCATTCAACAAAATCAATGAGATATTTAAAAAAATTTAATGAAAACAATAATCATGCTTGTCTCTCTCATGTATTAGATCTTAAATTGAAAATGCATCCTAACTTAAGAATTATTCATGAACTACAATCAGAAAATTATGAAGCTATCATGAGGAATAATTAATATATGAATCAACATATCATGAGTCCAAGCACAAATCACAAAGCTTATCAAAAATGAAAACACTTGCTCCCCCACTCCTAAATCATACATTGTCCCTAATGTATGCATAAGATACTCATACTTAATAAAGTTAATCAAAGAAAATAAATAATTGAGGACTTCCTTGAATGGTTAGCACTGAACATTATTTGCTCACGTTTCTTTGTGGTACTGGTTTCTGAGCCTACAACAGATTTAGCATTCATTGGTGAGTTACCTTTTGCTCCGGTCTTGGTAGTAGCCTTAGAACGCCCAATTACACTAAACAAGATAAACAAAAATTACATGAAAAAAATATTAACAACAATTGAATAATAATTGAAATTAAAATAAAAAAGATTAACTAAAAGCAATTAATAAGAAAAAAGTAATTAAAAATAGTAAAAATAAAACTTAAAAAATATTTTAAAATTTTTTAAAGCCAATAATTTATGTTTAGAAAACAAACAAATGCATCCTAGAAATAACTAAAACAAAAAAAAAAACTATTATATTTTGGGTTGTCACGAAAAATGCAATTGTTTAACG
Source organism: Erythroxylum urbanii (assembly GCA_027568935.1). Taxonomy (NCBI): domain Eukaryota; kingdom Viridiplantae; phylum Streptophyta; class Magnoliopsida; order Malpighiales; family Erythroxylaceae; genus Erythroxylum; species Erythroxylum urbanii. Next base: position 8,949,092 of record JAOQML010000008.1, read on the forward strand.
TCGTTATGCTCGACATGGCTGGTTCTTCCCAAGTTCTATGTAATTGCAGTTTTGTACTTCTTAAGTAGTGCTATTACCCCTTCCTCTTGCTCTACCTTTTTAAAATGATTGTAGGTAATGATTTTCCATCACCTAGATAAACATACTTTAAGCGGTCAGGTAATACCTTCAATTCTATTTTCAGAGCTTGCAAACAGAAGATAAGATTTTCTTGTGAGTTATATTAAGTTCATTTTGCAAAATTTTCGAATCTATTAGCATTGTTGACAACGGTTCTATAACTTCACAAGTTTCATCAACTTGCTCGTTCAATTCCAATTTAACTTTAAGCTCCGACTCATCTTCATCACTTTCTTCTTTAAACATATCTAGCACAAAGGAATCCATAATATCCATATGATAAATGGATTAAAAGTCATTTAGGTACTTCATTGCTTCAAAATATTGAATTTTGCGATTTCTCCATCAAACTCTATAGAAAGAGTACCATTGTTCACATTGATTATCGTCTTAGCCTTCTTCATAAATGGCCTACCCAACAAAATCGAAGCTGAATTTTTCACACTATCTCCATCCATTTTTAAGAAGTAAAAATGCACTGGAAATACCAAACCTTTAACTTGGACTAAAACATCCCCAATAACTCCAATAGGATGCACATACAAACGATCAGCTAGTTGGATTATCACATTAGTTTCTTATAACAAATTCAGATTCAAAGCTCAGTAAATTATGACATGATATTAATAGATGCACCTATATCTAGCATGGCACGCTTACTTTTTCTGTTACCAATAACACATGAGAGTGTAAACATGCATAGATCTTTGCATTTTTCTAGTAATTTTCTATTTATCACAGCTAATACATTCTTACCCAAAATTATTCTCTCCTTGTCCTTCAGCTTCCTTTTATTTGTGCACAACTCCTTTAAAATTTTTGCATATTTCAGAACTTGCTTAATGGCTTCTAAAAGTGGTATATTGATTTCCACCTTTTTAAAAGTTTCTAAGATCTCTCTTTCATATTCATCGTCTTTTGGTTTAGCCAACCTGCTAGGAAAAGGAGGTAAACGTGCATTAATTGATATTAATGAACATAAATCATTTTTTTTACCTTTGTTGATTCTATAGTTAGAACTTCTTCCATCTTTTCTCTATCATAATGCTTTTCTATCTCCATTGGTAAAGAAGTTCCAGATTGAATTTCCTTGCCACTTCTCAAAGTCATTATACTGACATTCTCCTCTGTGTTCACCACTATTTGGGAAGGTAATTTCCCTGATACTTGTGCTTCTAATTTACTTATCGAGATGACTAATTGAGTGATCTGATTTCCCAAGTTTTGAAGGCTTGTCCTTGTTTCCTGTTGATATCATTGTTGGCCTCCTTAATTTCCATAGCTCAAGTTTAGATGATCCCTCCATCTTGGATTATAGTAATTGGAATAAGGGTCATACTTTCGTTGAGGTTGACTAGGAAAGCCCTCTATTGTATTAACTTCTTGAAGAGAGTCTTGTTGCAATGTAGGGCACATATCCGTAGGATGTCCAGAGAATAAGCAAATTCCACACACTCTTGCTGATTGCAGTTGACCTACAACCATTGGACAAACTAGAGTAGTTAAATCTGAAATTTTATCTTCAAGGTGTGTGTTACTTAGCTCATTCACACACTTAATAGCTTCATCCATCTTTGTCCCAAACTGTTAAGAAATTTTGGCCATAATTGATATCAACTGTCTGGGTGCCTCAAATGTTTTGTTTACTAGAGCTCCTCCACTAGCTGCATTGACCACACTTCGATCCATTAGCAATAGTCCTCCATAAAAGTATTGAATCAGAAGTTGATCGAGAATTTGATAATGTGGACAACTGGCACATAGCTCCTTAAACCTTTCCCAATATGCATATAATATTTCTCTTTTAATTTGTCTTATCCCACATATCTCCTTTCTGATATTTGCTGCTCTTGATGTAGGAAAAAACTTCTCCAGAAACATTCTTTTCATCTCATTCCATATTATTACTCAGCCAGGTAGAAGATAATATAGCCAATCATTTGCCTTATCTTTTAAAGAGAACGAAAAGACCCCGAGCTTAATTTGTTCTTCTATTACCCCTTGTGGCTTCATTATAGAACAAACAATATGAAATTCTTTTAGGTCCTTATGTGAATCTTAACCTACAAGACCACGAAAAATAGGCAGTAGGTGAATCAAACTAGATTTCCATTTGAAATCTACCTCAACATCTAGAAATTGAATGCATAAAGGTTGTTGATTCAAATTTGGTGTCGCTAACTCCCGCAATGTTTTGGGATTGAGATTTGTCATCTTTTCGTCCTGTTCTTGAAAATTAGTCTTCACCAATCGTTAGATCTACTTCAAATTTCACGATTGCAGGTGAATGGCCGCTTCCTTGCTTAGTCTCCTTTCTCAAACGACGTATTGTCTTCTTAATTTTATGTTATATTTCCCTGATAATGGTGCTAAATTTTTTAGTAGGGTTGTTGAAGCCCCCAACATAATACCGATTCTCCAAACTTTTGTAGTAGTCATGGAACCAGTTCGAATCCCTAGAGAACTGAGCACTAGTTTCTTAAATTCAAGTAATAAAATAAAAAGGGAGGGGTTTGATTAAGAAACTGATTGACTAAAAATAAGACAAAAAAATTAAATCAACTAAATTTAAATACGAGAAAGTCAAGATTACTAAACTCTAATTTAAGGGAAGGATCTCATCTAATTGTAATATTGATCATTAGTTCAAAAAGAATATTTTCACGATTGAAGCAGTTAATTTGAAACATATTAGGATAGCCATAATAAGTCTTAAAATTTTCTAAATTAATTGGTTCAAACCCAACATCCCAACCAAAACTTATCTGTTGACTGGGTGTGATAACATTCCTTATTAGATAAATGATAGCAATAAGCTCTGCGAAAAATACTAAACCCTAAATTAAATAATTGAGATAACTGTAACTATTCAATTTAGTTTTCTTGTTTATCATAAGCTAAATATGGAAATTCATAAATAGCATATTTGCTACTTATACCAATCCTTCATGACAATTACAAATCACTGAATTCCTAGATAGCAATAGAATAATCAATATTAAATTAAATTGTAAGATTAATCAAATAACTATCATTCATGAAATATAAGAACTCAAAACAAGAAATTATTTAATTAAAACGTGAATAAAAGTTTGAAACACAAAACCTCACAAGCTTACAAGTAGAGTATTGAATCCTTTTGAATCAGAAAGATGAGTTTAATCACGCATGGCTTTTACTCCAATAACGAAAGTAGAAGAAAGACTAAAGAATTTCTAAAAAACATAAGAAGAGAGAACCCATTTTCTAGTGTGAGAAACTCCCCTTTTATAGGATTTTCTAATCTAATCCTAATCTATCTCTAACTTGTAAAGATGTCTATCTAAAACAAATTCAAAATCAAACTCCTTCATGATAAGGATAAGGCGAAGTCTTCCAATCAAACTCCAACTCTTTAAGTGATCAACCTTATTCGTAGCAATAATCTCTTCACTATATCCAAAATTTGTCATTATCATCAATAGAGTGCTAATTTGATGCAATCTCTACTTTTCATCTCCTAAAACAAAACAAACATTAACTTCCATATTTAAGCACAAAAATAAATTCAAAATAAAGGAGATAATATCAAATAATTAGTCAAGATGAGATCTTATCACTTTTATATATGTAATATCTCAATTATTTTATTTTTTCTTATGCTTATAATTTTTGGTTATTTATGTTTTATAAATGGAATCTCATGAAGAAAATAAAAATACTATGTATAACTATTCAAGGAAGAGGGAAAAATAAAAAATATTGTAATAGTGAGGAAGAGAAACTACTTGTTGACATATTTTATAATCTGACAAGTACTACATGGAAGACAGATTATAACTATAGGAATAGATATTATACTAAAATTGAAAGGCGTCTTAAAGAGTGAATACCTAAAACTAATCTTAAAACAAAACCTCACATTGAATCCAAAGTTAGAATTTTCAAGAAGCTACTTAGATACATATTGGATATTCAAAAAAATGGTAGCGAACTCGGATAGGATGATGATAGAAAAAAAAGGTGATTGGTGATAAAGCCAATTATATGGGTTGGGCAATGGTATAAATAAAAATTTTATCTTTTTACTATTTATTTCTATTATAATTTATTATTTGTGTAGACAATTATTTATGATAATATTGTTATTATTATGTAAAATAATGAAGGAACATCAACTTTATAAATGAAATCATTTGTCCATTTCGATCAACTAGTTAAAATTTATGTAAAATATAGGGCAACAAGAAATAGAGCTCAAGGTCCACGTAAAGAACGTACAGGAGGAAATAATAATAATATTGAAACATATAGTAAATAATATGTTGTCAAATATTAGAAATGATGAAGAATGTGTGACTCAATACAGTTTAACATCACCACTTGAACCTACAAAAAGAAAGCGCAGGAAGAGCATGGATCCACTTCATGCAGAACTTTTGAAGCAATCAAATTATATGAAAAGCTTGGTTGAATACTTGAATTTGAACATGAATATGCTTTGTATTTAAAAGGGATGGGAAAAAACCATTTACTCTTTCTATGGATATTAGTGAGAAAATAACTCAAATATCTGATATGATGAAAGAGAATGGAGGACTTTCATTAATGAAGTTATTTAACATAATAAAATTGACTAGTAAAGATGATAAAAAGGTTGAGGAGGTTTTTAGTATGCTCAACAATTCAATTTGGAATTCAGTTGGGCAGCCTGAAGCCCAATCTAGCTTGGGCTAAATATATTTTTTAATTTTAAAAAACTAAAAGTGATATATTTTATTGAAAAATTTTGGGCTTTAGACTAGACCAGGTCCAATAGCTAGAGCCCAAGCCTTGCCTAAAATTTGAAAATAGAAAAGTCCAAGCCCAGCCTGAAGAATGGTTAACTTGATTTAAGTCCATTAACTTCGAGTTAGTCGAAATAGACAAATTTTGCTACCGCTATCGATAATTACAAAGTATTGTTTGCGAGAAACATACTCGAGTCATCTCAATGATCACATGATATTGGCCCTATTTGGCAATCAGTTGATTGCATTAGCTGTTAGCTGATAGCTGATTATATCAGCTGATTTGACCAGCAGATTACATTAGCTGTTTGTTAGAGATGTTTGGTATAAAATGACTTATAAGGGCATGACTTTAAAAAAATTATAAGGGTATGAATATTATATATCTTAGTATTTCGTTGAAT
>JAOQML010000008.1:8961287-8978948 GCA_027568935.1 Erythroxylum urbanii
AATATAAAAATAAGAATAATAAAAAGTATTTAAAATATTACAATGATACAATTTCATCATTTTAATAAATAATAATTACATCAAAATATCCAATAAAAAAACAATAAATATCTTTAACTATTACAATTTACGAAAAGAATTTATGACAAGGAAATAATCAAGTAGAAGTTAAACCTGAAATAAAAACATTTACAATTACATTACATATATAGAATTTAACATAAACTGATAAACGTCAAATATAAGTAAAATTAAAAGAAGACTCGAACGAAATTCAATCGTTAATGGGAGGATACCTGCCATCACTGTACTGACCCCAGTTATTATTTGGTACAAAATCCTCATCATTGAGAGGAGCTTCATCATCATTATCATTCAAACTTAATGCACCAAATGACATGTCAATACTTTCTCATCCAAGATTATCTTCTAAGTCATTAACATCTATCAAATTTGGTTATTCAGAAATCCAATCCGCCAAAAGATCAATATTATCAATGAAAATTGGATCAGTTGAACTACTTGTACTATTAAGACTCCTAGTAAACAATAAAATTTAATTATTAAAATTTATAAGAAATTATATCAAAATTAATAATGATAATAACATACCTTTTACCGAATCTTTAAATTGTAATGAACAAAAACCAAGTCATTCAACCTCTTATGTTCCAATCTATTCCTTTTTTTGGAGTGGATAAATTCAAATATGCTTCAATTTTGTTCACAGCTTGTTGCACTCACACATTGACTTAAAATTCGAATTGCAAACCTTTTTTAAATTCTGGAACATCATTTCCGAATTGATCCCACCAAGAAACTGTAAGTTATAAGATAACAAAAGTAGCGTTATAAATAAAATAAAGTGATAATTAATTTTCAACAAATAAGAAAAAGGAAATAACTAATACTTGGAGAAAGTTTTCCTCTTTGTCGAATAGAAATCGGCATTTCAAAATCCCTATAAGACAACTTATAAAGTTCCATTTGTGAGCTTTAGAAATCTTACATTGCGTCAATGTTAACAATTGTTGTAATAGTTAAAAGCATTCATCTATTATCTTCAGCTTACTTACTAAGATTCAGTCTAAAATAAACACTGGGATTCAAAATGCCCCAACTGCAAACAACGGAGAAGAAAGTTATCTTTCCTTTCTCTCATTAATGATTGAAAGATATGATGTGTACAAGGAAGGCCTATGTTTCAGATTGGCCTTGATTGCTTTCATCGCTTTCTCTATGACATCAAAAATATAACCCATTGTTAGCTTTTCTTCACTATCAACCAAGCGAAGCACCCTCACCAAAGGCTCAAAAACTCGGATAACAAATTGACATTGAGACTAAAATTCTCTATCTTCTAGTATAATATTACAAACCTCCACTCCAGCATTAGACCTAGCATGTTGAGATGCAATCTACTTATCACTTGTAAACATTTGTCTTAACTCTTTCTTCATTAAAACAAAAAACTGAAGTGATAAGAAATTTGTTTCAAATCTTGTCACAACAGGACGACACAAATTCATACCATTGGTAAATTCCTTTCTCATCAAATTTAATACCCATGCACGATTATAAATAAACTTTGTCACCTTTTTAGCTTTCTACATAATCTCATCAATAACAGGAAAATACCTAAGATCTCATATATTTCCCAGCATCAAGTCCATGCAATGTGCAACACAATGAGTCCAAAAAAAGAATTATAAGTATTATGCGATCTTTTTCCTGCCGCTTTATAAGTGGAATCATTATTAGTAATAAACTGAACAATATTTTCTGGCCCTACTTCATTCACAACTTCATCAAATATCTCAAACAAAGTCTCAGTATTTCTAATAAGGCCAGATGCATCAATAGATTTCAAAAACATAGAGCCAGTTATAGAATAAACTAAAAAAATTAATAATAAGCTCTTGTCTCTTATTTGTCCAACCATCACACATGATTGAACATCCATAAGTACCCTAATTCACTCTTCTTTCCACCAAATAACTTTTAATTTCAGAAACAGAACAACTCAAAAGTTTACCTCTTAAGTCATCAATCGAAGGAACTTTGTATCTCGGACCATAAGAGGCTATTGCATCCATCATAGGTTGATAATAATAAGATTGAGAAGCATTGATGAACCTGTATCATACCACCATCTAGCTACTACCATATCGACATTGTGAGCTGCATCTCTTGATTGCATTACACTACGAATTGAAGGTTGGGCTCCAGCAGTTGTTTGTGGTGCAAAGAAACTAGTCACCTGCCTTATTCTTTTCCTTACATTAGGTTTAGATACTTCTTCTTGAGCCTGAGATGGAACACTACAAGTACCACTTCCATCACTACCACTACCATCTTCAACATTTCCATAATCACCATAGAAACTAGAAAATGAACTTCCACTACCAATTTCAAAATTCAACCTTTTACTTATATCTCTCTCATGTTGATATTCATCAAGCAATATTTTCATTTGTCATTTCACATCATGACTTATTTTTTTACATGGTTCTACATCTCTTTTAACCCCAGTTAAATGCTTCTTCAATCGGATGATTCCTCCGGCTTTCAAATGCTTGTTACAAAACAAGCAAATTGTATGATTCTTCATACCTGGGACTAATGCAGCATGAGCCCAAGTTGGATCATTAAATTTCCTGAAGTAGTTTGATCAGAAGTAGTTGAACTTCTTTCCATTTATCTGTAACAAAAATATGAAGATGTTAGTTTTGTAAGAAATTAATCCTTTACCAATTTTATCAACAAAATTAGCATTGTTAACGCTAAGTCCTTCATAAGGCAATGATATGTCAAGAACCTCCTAAATCATTATCACATAGTTTTTTTTACTAACTGTCCTCTTACAATAATCAAGATGAATCAAGAAGATTAGTGATAATAAAATATTCCACTGTAAATTTGGATAAGATTATTAGAATTAAATTGAAATTTAAAAACTACTATACATCGTAAATATTGCAATTAATCATGACTTCTTAAACAAATAATAAAAAATTAATTTAATCTAAAATTTGATAACTCGAACTTTAGATATAACTAAAGTAGTCAACTCTAATTGTTGTCTTTCTATATAAATATGATGTCATTTGAGTTCTTTCAATTTAGGTTCTTTTTGTGTATGTTTAGACAAATTTTCTTTTCTTCAGGTAATGTAATTACACTTACACAGCTACATGCTTGTGTTTATATAAACTTGGTCAAATATAGGAAACAACCAAATGTGAATTATACGCAGTAGGGTCATTTTTAAAAAAACACTACTAAAAGTCATAACCAAAATTTAGCAAAGCATGAATGGATCTTCTTAATTTTCTATTTTTATTTTCAAATTTATTAAACAAAATTTATTTGTTTCAAACCACAAATGAATCAAACCATCCAAACCATTACAATTTACCACATACTAACATACGACTTTCATATTTTCAAACCACAAATGAACCAAACCAACAAACATACGGCTTTCATATTTTCGTTATCATCCAAACCAACCACAAACATACGACTTTCATATTTTCATTACCAAAACCAAAAACCAACCGAAATATTACCAACTTTAAATCCAATCCAACTCCAAGCCTCCAACCAACGACAAACAATTAACCAGAAACAATCACCAATCCTTCACAGTTTCATTACATTAACCAGAAATAATCACAATTCACAACACAAGTAACCAGAAACATTCTAATAGAACCTGAAAAAAACACACCCAAACCAAACAGAAATCACAATCGGTGATGGGTGACTCAGGTCGGGTCGAGATCTGGGTATTATTCTCAGATCCGACAGCTAGTTGGTTGGCAAATGTCGGAGACTATAGAGGGAGAGCAAAGTTGATGGTGGTTGGTCGCGGAGGACGACTGAAGGGTCAGTGGCGACAGGTAACGTCATCATATCGTGGAGGAAGATGTCTGAAGTTTGGAAAATGACGTCGCGTGGTGCAGGAGCAGTAGAGCACCGTTGGAGCACGACCACTGCTGGGGAGTGGAGAGGACGACGAGAGGAGAGCGACAAAGAGAGGATCTTTGTTGAGAGAGATAGCAAAAATTGAAAAATGAAAAGCCAAAAGACACAGAGGAGTCAGGAGGGGGTTTATTTAGGTTTTTTTTTTTGCAAATTAGTCCTCAAATTTTGGAGATTCACGATAACAGCATGGTGAATTTCGGTATTGTGAGTACCGGCCTGGTACTGGTCGATACCAACAATGACGATACCATTCCGTTTTTCGACTGGTACAGTATTGTCCGGCCGGTGCGGAACGGAACGGTATCTGTAACGTTGCTCCTTGCTCTTCTTCATGGGGAGGCAACCACGAGATCCGACTACCGTCTCTATACTTATCCTTTGCCGAACCATCAGTTCTGATACCACTTGTTGGATCTGGGGAGCTCACTTTCATGGGAGATGTTCATCATGGATATAGTGAGGGAACATATTCGTACGCTTTGACACCATACTTCAACTCAAAACTTTAAAACATTATGTTTATGGGTCTTTGATACTATTTGTTAAATCTAAAAAGCCCACTTTTATTGGAGATCTTTGTTATGGATCTAGTGAGGGAATATAATCATGAGTTTATCACCATATTTTAACCCAAAACTTTAAGACATCAAATTTATAGGTCTTTTGCACTTATATGTCCTTTACTAATTCCATCCCGTGAGATTCCTACTCACGCTTGACATTTCAGTAAATTAACAAATTAACCCCGCGAGCGACGATAGTAGGATGATATAATCTTCGTGTAAACAACCACACATTTCTGTAATAAGTTCAGTTATCTCGCAGACACGTTGGTGCAGGATTTTTCTCGTATATCAGGTAGGAGGATGAGGTACAATTCTACGATGATGAGCTTCATTGATATTGACTATTGAGCTAATCAAACATTTGATATTGCAGTTAAAGAATTATTTTCTGGGCGATATATATCGGTTCTGATGAACAAAGCTTGTAAAATATCAGTGCTGAAGCTTGAAGAAAGAAACTACTTGATTATACACAATATCTTTGGCACTTATCCCCATGATGAAGTCAGCATGAGCATAATCCTTAATATATTGAATGGTGAGCTTGTCAACGTCATGGAACTTAAGGTTGTCAAGCAAGAGCTGGACGTCTCGAGCATCAGAAAGCGCGTCGGCCCCTCCATAGCTAATAAATATTGGAAGGTCATGCGGGATATTTGACAGGTTATAAACTGGTGGTTGAGCTTCTCCATAATGCATTAAGTTGTAGTTTGCAGTTCCATAGTTGTATTTTGCTACGACCCCATCTCGAACAGCTGAAAGTTCATAATGCAAATCATATCTTCACCCTCAGCTAGTGATTTTGCAGCGAATGCAATGCTTGACATGACAGCAACGTATATAACAAGAGTATTGGCTCCATCAGTAAGCTTGGCAGGGTGAGATACTTACTTTGAGCCAAGTGCACCATATTCTTGGTCGATGTCGACTGGGGCTCATTTTTCAGAAATAAATCAACCGTGGAAGCATTCAGACAACAGTTCTTACCTTTAATTGGCAGAAGTAAAGTGCATACAGTAAGTACAAAAGGGTTTGCCCAGAAACTTATCTCTTCAAATTGCAGTAAGAAGTTGTTGGCTTGTTGATTAAGAAATACACCAAACTAACTCGCTACAGCAGTTAAACAAATATTTATACCAGTAATTGCAGACAGCAAATCATAGCAGTCAACTCCAGGATAAGCACATAGCGCTTTAAGAAACTGAGCTACTTGCTTCCTGCCAAAAATTAGAGACGAGAAAATTAAGAAAAAATGAATCCAGGAAAGATTTTATGTAGGAAACATAAAATCTTTTTTTTTTCTGCATATAGATTTTCCTTCTAGCATCAGATACTAAGTTTTTCCCTCCTTACCCTTTGGGATTAAACTCTGCAAGACCGAACAAGGTAGTAATCTGTAGGCAGCAGACAGATTTTTAATGCTTGCATACGGTATGCAAGTGAATAGGAGAGAGAACAAAATTAAGAAGGCATTACCCTTGCTCACCTCACCAACAAAGGCTCTAGCAGCAACATCACCAAGTGAAGTGGTCATGTGGCTCAAGTACGCTATGGGACTCAACAAGGCAGCTGATTTCAGCTTGTCCACCAGTAGCCGTTCTGAGAAGGACGCCAAAGCTATCAAGGTTCCCTGCCGAAAACCAGTAACAAAATCAAGAACAGATCATTTGATAATTTTGATTGAATGATTTGCACCCATCAAATTTAGAACATTTCTAGCAGATAAGTAACAGAAAGTAACAGAACTAATGATTAAACTACTACAGGTTCATCCTTTAACACCCGAAGAAAAACTAGCATGTTGTGGAACACTAATGAAAAATGAAGGAGAACATGGGTACTAAGGCATTAGGGGAGGATCTTACCAGGGAGTGGCCAACATAATGCATCTTCTGCCCCGTTTGACCGTAAATATAGTCAAAAACAGCAGGCAGATCAAAGATAACCAGTTCATCCCAGGACCAATTCCAGAAATCCTGTCAAAGCAATATGAGAAAAGGAATTGAACTCTGAGACCATAGCATGGTTAAGAGTTAAAACTGGGTGCAGTGCAGGAATAGTTCCATGAATACTTCAGGTGAAAAAGTTCACTCAATTACTTCCATTTCACTGGATTTTTCTATTATCCTTTCGAAATGAGGTCGTCGTACCAGCTTGTACTATGATATTTTTAAAACCACGAGGGTACTAGTTTACGTTAATTGCAAATGAGATAGCTTTGACCCCAAAACTATGATAAAAATAGTAGCAGCGTGTACTTTTATGATTATGCGTGTCCTCTACGAGATAAGATCCTCTGTCCAATTTTATGGTGTCTTATTCTGTCCTATGAATCTCAGCCATTTATTTATGTGGGTCCCGTATAAATAAATGTGGGACCTATATAAGATCCATATAAATAAATGGCTGAGATTCATGGGACAGAATAAGACACCATAAAAATTAAACAGAAGATCTTGTCCCGTCCTCTACCGTCTAGTTTATCATAAAAGACCAATGAAACAAAACAAAGTGACTGTCCACAGAAATAGAGATTTTGAGAAAGAGAGAACCGCGTCATTGGGATCGAGGGAGGTGTGTCGCCTGCTAAATCTTGTTCCTCTAGTGTTAGCAATCCAAACATCAAATCCTTTATCAGCTAGTATCAGTGGCAGGTTTTGCTCTGGTGAATTCAGGAGCCATGTCATTCCATCCTGCATACACACACAATTCATTTGGTGACTAACGGGAACAGATAAACCTACATAATAATTCTATCAACTATAAATGACAACAACAAACTTAAATACTCCGAAGAACAAAGACCTTTGCAATTAATTTAATTTAGGGATGATAAATTTAAGTTAACTCGTCAATTTAAAATTAATAAATAACAATTGAGTTGACTCGAATTTATGAGTTGATTCAAATTAATTCAATGAAACAATATCATTTTAATATAAGGTTTTTAATCTATTAATCGCTTTATATCTTAACTCAAACTTAAAATGTGGAGATAAAAAATTAGGTTGAATCAACTATACATAATTTATAAATTTATCCTGAGATTATTATTCTTAATTAATATTATTTTGATTTAAAATATTAATTTCTTATGAAGATATCGTTTAGCACTTCCCTAATATCCAAAAAACAAATTTAGAAAAATTTGTGATACCTTGGACGAATGTAGCAAACGATCAGCTAAGGTAGCACTTGACACATATAATTTATAGCCTTTTTTTCTCTTTCACCAGCTAATAGAATTCTCCGTCCCGGGATAGGATATAATAGGCGGCTAGGCCGTAGCCGAACATATAAAAATCAGCAGCCCATAAATGTAACTGGGCAAGTCTAAAAACTATAAAGTCTTGTGGGATTCGGTGAAATATATACAGCCTGTGTTAAAATGAAGACAGAGAAATGGAGTGATGCATGGATTGCATGTGTCCATGAACCAGAAGATGAAATGGTAGGCTCTGTCCCCTGTCCCCTGAAACGGTGCTTGGTTTTGTGGACCATCAATAAGCCCATTCTTTACGTATCCCCCTGACAGAAAGTACCAACAAACATCGACAATGACTAATGACGATTCCCAAACTTTACCAACGAATTTGATGATAATTCCCTGTTGAGATTCTTATCGGTCAAGTTCAAGTTTTGATCAAGTTTTAAGCTTTTCAATGTAAAGAAAAACTACTCTTATAATAACGTGATTACCATGCGTGTCTAGTTCATGACCTTTAGAATAGACCAAGCTATGGAGTGCATGGCACAAGCTTTTTATTATCTTCTTCATCTTTTTTGCTCTTTCGGAGTTATCGAAAGTAACTTCGTTAGTGCCAACTATAGAGTCCCTTTTGCCATTTCCTCAACCTAAGAGTGAGTTCACTTTCAGATGTTCATTCTCCAATCTCCACTACGTTGTTCTTCATCTTTTTCTGCTACTCCTTTTCTTATTCGTTTTCTACTCAGAATCTAGCTATACGAGCACAAAAACCAACTTGGCTTCTTTAAAAACATGTTCGTATATAAAGTTGTGAGAGCACTTACCACTAAAACTCCATGCTGTACTAACACTGGCTGCCTGTTAGCAACATCGCCCCCAGCACGACCTTCTGGTATTCTTTGCATGTTAAGTATATACCCATCTTGAGTTTTTACCTGAAAGCACGAGCGTTCACAACTATGTTAGTCCTTTATTCATACGTATAACCTTGTTTGTAATGGAGCTGGCTGTACGTACTAGGAAGCAATGAACTTTATGAAGGATATATATAAGATTACAAATTGAAGGTTTTGCTCTTACGTGGATCTCTTGGCATTTGTACCCGTGAATGATCACTGAAGAAGCGCATATCCCAACTATGGAAGGATCCAATACGACATCATTAGTCTTTAGACCGAAAGGACCACGGTTCAGGCCATATGCTTGACGGGACAGAGTCATTAAGACCAGGAGGCAATAGCTAAAGCCAGCTGCTAGCAGAGACATGTCACTTGGAGTCATAGCTTGGCCTTTTGAGATTTGGTGGGTGAGAGTTTGAGAATGACCCCTCTCCTTTATATAAGAGAAGAAAAGGGAATATACAGTATGGGGAAATGAATTGTTCTAAAAAATCTTCTCTCTTGGGCTCAAATGCTCAACTGAATAGCTCGGCTTAAAGTTGGGATCTTCAACACACTATAAGCAACGACAGGAGAATGGGTCTGCGGGACCCTGCTAGCCGTTTTTGTTCTTATCGTCAAGAAACCTGAAACCTGGTAATCACCATTCATCATGTATAATATCGACTCATTATCTGCTAAATGTGAAAGCTTGAAGAGATTGTAAGCGCTGGGAGTAGGTGGTCGAATCTTTAATCATCCTCAACAGGTCATACGAGGCAATGTTTTGTTTTGCGTATATGACTAAAAGAGCAACAGAACTTGCGGGTCCATAAAGTGATGTTTTACTTCATGTTGGGTGTAATTATTCTATAAAAAAAGAAGCTAAATCTGGAGACCTGTCTAGATTGAGCAGAATGTGGGACTGCCTTAAGCTTCTCATTCTTGCTTTCTTGTACGCTTTATGCTATCTATCCCTTCCCCATTTCTGTTGGATTGTTTTGGCTGCTAACAATCCAATAGTTACTAGACAAATCAGTGATTGGTGCAAATGGGATGGGAAAATGAGTATGCACAGTATATGGGAAAAAGTAGAATTGGATTTGGCAAAATTTTGTTAGACTTTATTAGTTGCAGAAACAAACTTAGACGTAAAAGGTCCCAATTGAGAATCATTTGAACAAAGATATCAAGGCAACTGCCAATTTGTCAAGCATGTGAGAGCAAACAGCATGCACACGCGCATCTACACTGGTTCTTTATGCCACACTCTTTTCTGCAAAGGCTACCATCGAAAGCTTTGCCATTTCTGCAGTCTAAAACATAACCCCATTAAATAATTGAACGTGTCATTTGATAGAAGGAATGGGATTTCAGGGATTGATGGAAACAGATCATGTGCAGATAACAATTCTGGTGGCTTCCCCATAATTTCATTCTGAGTGGTGCTTTGACTATGTTGTGGCGTTCACACTGCTGCACTATTGGTTTCTGCAGTATATCTAGTGTGGACCAAAATTTGACCATGGTTCTAGTTATAGAAATGCCTATGGTCCATATCTGCTTGTCTGTCAACTGTTTCCACTAAATATTGATATTATAGAAACTGTATGAGTTACAAATATCACGGATTTCTTGAAGGAATGTAGAAAAAGAATAAAAAATGGAAAACTACCAGCAGAATTACACGAACTTTTTGATGATTATGCTAAGATTCACATGTCTGTTATTCCCAACTTCACTATAAGCTTTTGAGATTAAAAAATCAAAATGTTATTGCCAAGCTTTTTGTGGCGGCAGGGATGGTCAAATGGGTCTAGGCTTTTCGTTCGTCTGAGTTTCAGCCTGCCCAAATGCTTGAGGGAAGCTTTTTAGGGTAAAGTTGGGAACTTCATTATTGCAGTGACCATTTCGCAGATGACCCTTCAGTTAAAGCAGAAAGCGGTTGCAGAGAGAGGGTATTCGATCCTCATCTCCCCTGAACGTTCACGTTTTGTGTTATTATGCCCCCAACTGATAATTCAAACTATAAGACAAGAAATTGGTTGTCTGAAAGATGAGATCTTTCGCTAAAAGGTTATATGATCAACGGAAAAGCAGACAGGCATGTAAAAATATCAACTGGTCCCCTAATTCAGTGGTCCACAATCGACATCATACAAAATAATTAGTAATTTTGGTAGGTCTGCAATAAAAACTTGGAAGACAGATTATTACGCAACAGGAAGGCATTTCAACATTGTTCTTGCTCTCATTGAAAATCTGGGAGAAAAGTTCCTCGAGTATGGAATTTATGCGTAAATGATAAACAACAACCTTTCTGCTCTACACAGCTGAGTTTAAGCGTAGTCATTACCTATACCTACAACAAACGGTGCTCTTAATGCATTATTTGTCCAGCTTGCAAGGTACTTCAGTTCTGTGATTCACATAGCCGGATACTTGTGTTAGAGCTGGACGCTCTACTATGAAGCATCTCTGCAGTATATAGGAAAAAGCTACCAATGTATGTAAAGGTAATGACGAGCTGCTCTGATGGAATGTAATCCACAGTGGAACATATAAGCCACCAAATTTTAATAAGCATCACATGCATGGTTTTAGTTTGCTGTAGAGCACCTCAAATTACCAGCCTGGAAACTAAAATATCTATCTCCACTTACAACAGAACTGCTGTAGAAAAGACTAATAGAAAAGGAAGATCACAATAGTACCTCCATTGCAAGTGCAGATTCGTCTCTCTTCACTTATTACAAGAAAGATATTTGGCGAATTTTCATCTCTTATTACAAGAAAGATATTTGGCGAATTTTCATCTAGGATTAATAAATTAAAAGTCTGACTAACTTTGGCACGTACCACCTTCTCTATAACTTTGGCTCTATACACACCCTTAATCCATTACAGCGAAGTCGCATTGTACTTTACACATAAAGATTCTGGAGATTGGTTACATGTAACGTATGACCAAATGGGTCCTACATTCGATCATGTTCCAACTGTCCGGCAGGCTTGCCAGGATCTATGTCTTACCATTTACGGCTACAGCTGGGCTCATCTTTTTCCTCTCGCTAAAACTTCGGCAAGAAATCAAGCTTGGGAGACAGCAATGCACAGATTTTTGTGATTTGTCCTTCTCAAGCAGGGCGTGTCCATTCGGAGTTCTTTCACTGCTACAGACAGAATTTGAACCAGATACATAAGGGGTAGTATTTGCAGATTTAGGAAGTACATCGAATATGGTGGCCTTAACTCCTGTCTTCTCATTGGCAATGTTCTGGATGCCTGACGAACGTGCATCATCAATGGGTTCTTCTGGGGGACTCTCTTGGAAAAGTTCACCTAGCCTCTTCTTTTTCCCTGTTGGGGATGGTTCAGGTACAAAACCAGGACTAGTCTCCTCCAAGGTTTTGTTGACTTTAGGTGTACCAACAGAGAGCCTATGATGGACTGGAGTATTGCCTCGAGATGGTGTAAAATCTGTATTGCGGGGGGAAAGAATCATGAAGAAATACAAGCTGAAATTCCTACTACCGAGTAGGTGCCATGAGGCAATTGCAGGATTGCCAACTTTACAGCAGAAAGAAATCTAACTGACAACGTCGCAAGCTATATTAAATTAATTATATTCTCCTGTATCTAAAGCTAAGTAATAGCATACTCTAGAGGGCCTAATCCTTGAAAGCTACACAGACAGTATAGTGCAATGTGTGGGAGTGATATCACTACAAGAAACAGACAAAGGTCCAAGCAATGGGTGCTAGAAATATTTAAACAAAATGCAGATATTGTTTCCTTACCACCATTGACACTGTAGAAATCATCTTCGCAGTCGGAATCTAACCAGGGCCGGGAATCAAAAAAGGTTTCATCTTTACTACCTGCAAAGTAAGTAAAACCGATATCAACTTCAAATATTAAACAGATAAATAGAGCTAATTTATGGATACATCCATCACCTGACAATGATTTTGTGCCTTAGAAAGCTAAAGTCACGGTAACAATATTAAACATTTGTAGAATAAATTCACAATAAGCATGGATCCATGAGCAACCAACTTTCTGTCAAAGGCTATACTCTATTCAGACACAAGAATAGATCCTTAATCTCAGTCTTTTAAAATCCGCACAACCTGTTTCAGCCAAAATCACCACGGTATTCCTTAAATTCAGCTTCAAGAAACTATGTTAAACATATTAATTAGACCTCCAATGGGCTGCTTAAGTCAATGAAAAACAGCTGTATTAATTAGCAAAATTTGAACTGGAGTGAGATAGTTGTTTCAATAAGGGGAAACCAACAGGCATCTACAGTAAAGATGTCTTCTTTCAATTTTTCTTTTCACTGTTCGGCATCCCTCAGTTATCTGTAGAAACAGTAACAATTACTTACGAACTCAGGACCAAAAGGTCTTATCCATTCCTTGAGGATAATTCACCATCAAGCACTTCCTGAATGACCAATGCCCCAGCTAAAGGACCAAACCTTTCCAAGTCGGCATACTTGCCAAAAGATAAGCCATACATCTTAATGATGCAAACAACTAGTAGGTATAATCCAAATCGAGATGGATTGTCCCATGGGGAATCAAGGATTCCAGAGTCAATAGAATGCTATGTCCAAACAAGTGAGTCGCCCGTTCCATGCTCCTTTATGTTCACAGCTACTTGAGATAAACATAGAGTTCAAGATTCTAACACAAGTTCAGTACTTGCTTTCTTATAGGGAAACTGAAGTTCTTCATTCACAAGTTTGATTTCAAGAGAGAAAAGTCTCTTCTTTTATATTATGATGGGACATGGGAACAACCTCATCTCCAATCATTTATGTTCTTCTAATTTATTTGTTTATCTAAGATCACTCCAAATAAAAATGTTCTAAATATCCCCATGCCTCAAAAGGGTTGTACGGTCCAGTTCCATCACTTTCTCTTCATCAACTATATCGAACGGAAGTGAAGAGGCTGGCTGAGGGAACTGGCGGCTATGAATATATAGATGAAAAGGGTGGAAGAGATTGTATGGAATGCACAAACAAAGAGGGTCAGCGTTTCTCAAGATTGGGCCAGAAACGTAAGGCATGATATAGCACTTTACAGGGAAAAAGGATCAAACAAGTATGTCAAACAATTAACAGAAACATTGCATCAGAAACTTGAACATATATTTCTAAGACGGAAGGAGCAGCCACCCTCGATCAAATAATTAAGAAAATCACAATAAAAACGAAAGATATAATTCTAAAAGTCCAATATCGATGCCGATTAGTAGTATAAGATATTGATATCATCAAAAACATGGTCGTGCATAACAAAAATAACAGGACACACACCCACCGCTGCAAATCATACACCGCGAGGAAAGCTTTAAGAAGATGATAAGTTTATTAATATTGGACACTCGTGACATAAATAAAAAGTATAGAGTTGAGCATAAGGCCAAGCAAAAGCAGAGACTAGAGCATACCAAAGTCCTCAAAAGTCTTGTTGGAAAGGTCAACAGTTGCCGGTTTATCTTTGATGGGTGATTCTGGAATCACGACCTTGTCCGTTTTGGAGCCAAAAGTCACTCTCATTTTCATGGTTGAATCAGAGGTATCCTTATGAACAGAAACACAAGAACCCATGATCCCCCTGAGGCTATACCGCCAAGAGCACCTCTCTGATCGTCGTCAGACACTGAAAAAGGACATGTTTTTTTAACCTTTTACAAAAAAGTTAAGTTGAAGCAGAAGGAAACAGAGAAAGGGATTGAGACTGGCAAGAAGAGAGTTGCTTTGGTGCTATTGTAAAAGCAGGGGGAAATGGGAGATGGCTTACAAGAAAGAACGGAAAGAAGAATAAAAAAGACAGAGGACAGAGAGAGAGAGAGAGAGAGAGATTGACCTTGAAAGGGAAGTTACGGAGCTGATGTGTGTATGTATGCTACTGGTATGGCATGGATTATGGAACATGGTCTAAAGATTTACAAAGGGATAGTCGGACCCACTGAATTGAGAAAGCTTTTGTTGAAATTGAGACTTGGAAAAAAGAATGGTAAAGGTTTCGGCTTCATTCATTGGGAGTGGCTGCTGCTATTTACCATGTGAATTGGTACTCAATTTGTATTTGTTTATTGAATGGCATGAATTGCTTATACGTCTTCATGGGTTTGCTAAGCATATCAGACACCTCACAACAAGACAAGTTAACAACGTACTACCTCAATCAATCAGAATAAGATGGGATGTTCACATTCAATTTTAACATTCTGTCTCTAGGCAACTTCAGGGGCCTTAATCACCATGGACAATTATGAATTATCTAACCTGGATTATGAATCAATTTGATGTTTGAATTATTTATAAGAAATGATCTTCAGATCTAAATCAACCCGCCTTAGCATGGTTGTCGTATAGATATAACCGATTCCACTTTTTCTACTGGAAAATCCAGTCAGGAATCTACAAATTTAAGTCATGCTTTTGTAACATCTCCACATTTACGCCTGTTTATTTAATCCTTTTCTCGTAACATCTCTATAGTTAAGTCATGCTTTCATTGCAAGTTAATCCGTTTATAACTTGAGAGTTTCATGATATAACTCAGAAGAATGTTTATAAGGGAGCTTTCCTTTATTTTGTGAGATTTCAATAACAAGACTGCGGTCAATGGTCTAAAGCAATGGTTGGCAATTTACTCAAATGTGTAATCATATTCTTAATCATCTTCATGATTGGTATCTTTTATAAATTAAATATCCTTGTTTAGTTCCCCAAAAAATAAATAAACAAACAAAAGCAGATACTTTAGACTAAACAAATAAAGAAAATTGGAAGGTGGGTTGCATAGAGAGACGCATAAACATGCATGTTCAGCATTTTCTACCCATTCTTACTGCTATCTACCATTCATGATCAGCCTAACAAGCTCGATGTTGTTTGTTACCTTTACTAGCCTTGTTCTTCGGTGAATTCCAGCGTCTATGTCCTAGAAATTCTTTAACACTATAAAGAAGCGATTCGAGAGAGTGACTTCTCTGTATTCTAAAGCTGATGCCTTTGGCTATACGACAAGAATGGAATTTTACATTTAATGATCACATTTTCTCAAGGCCTTCTGATGATGACTCCTCAGGCTATCAGTGGACATGCCAACTTTCATGAGCTTTAAAATATATACATGAATTGTACTGTAGGATGTACAATATTGTTCAGTAAGCAATTAATTCTTCTTCCATTATGTCAACTGTAGAAGAAAAAGATCGCAAATTACGTGTCTATGCATGATGCCGCACCTGCTTGGCAAATTTACGACCATAGGTGAAGGTGTTGTCGTTTCAATAACTTTCCCCCTAATGAGACAAGTGTGAGGATGTGGCTTTGAGCTTAATTGAATTATGGCCCAAAAAGATGGAATTGAGAGTGAGAAAACAAAAACATGGAAGTCAAGATTTGTAATTTGTGGGCATAGTTATAAAAAATCGATTTAAAAGTGTCCCGTGAGGTTTAAAATTCGTTTGTATTCTTACGAAAGATTATTTCTGTGACTTAATTCTGTGATTTTAATTATAATTATAAAAGAGTAACTTAACTCGTTATTCCAACTTTACTTTAAATTTATTTTCCTAAATTAATTAGAGTATTTTATAGTATTAAAAATATTTTGACTATTTATTGAATTAGTTAATAAGACTAGTATGTTACTAATTGTTAATTATGTAACAAAGTCTGTATAAACAGATTGTTTAGCACAAACGTAGTAATTTAAATATATTCTTAATAAAATAAAGTGCTTTCTAATTAATTTTAAACAATAAAATATCTTAACGTGAATAAAAAAGTATTTATTTTAGCATAATTTGTTGTATGACTTAAAAAGTTGACTTGGTGATAAGCAATTTACTGTACAGTGTACAGGCATGCGTAAAGGAAAGCTGCTATTTGATAATTGTGAAAAAGGAATAGATGGTGGAAAATTTTTTATGATTCATTCATCTGCACAAATGTATAATATATACAGATTACAAGAGAGAATCTCTCCTCATTCTAAGGCTACTAATCAGTGATATACATGATTTACATTCCTTTACAATTATACCTCAATCTCCTAAATTAATGTACGAGATATTATTCCTAATACATACACATCTAACCTTATAAATAATCATCGTAAAGATGCATTTAAAAAGAGTTAGAAGCGGCATTCTGAATGTATGTACTTAAGAAAAAAAGAAATAACTAGATGGTGATAAAAATACCGTTACCAAAGCTTTTACAAACACATAACCTGTTATATACAGGCAATTCAGAGACGAGATAGCTCCTAAATTTTGGAAAGCTCCACTTCACCACCTGGAAGAAGGAGTAGGATTTAACGATCTCTACTTCTATTGTTGTTAAAATAAGAAACAAGAAAATTAACATGCATGCTCATACCATCAAGGCATGACAATAATAGAAACAAATAAAACAAGTTGGAGTTAATTTTCATCTTGACGATTAAGAGGATGGTGAGTTGAGAGTACACATGGCTCTTAATAAGATTATGTCTACAACTTACCGTGATGATCCGGAAAAAAGAAGTTGGAACCTGTAGTTCAGTAAGCTTCTCGCCATGGCGGGTTATGATTCTGGTAAGATCAGACTGCATGAAATCGAAGACAAGTGAAGGCTATATATTGCATCCTTGAAGTGGCTACTCCTTGAAGCCTAATGATATTGGGATGATCAAGCTTCTGTAGTATCATTATCCCTTGAGCCATGAACTTGACACTTTCAGGCTCTGATGTTTCGAAACGAACCTTCTGCAAAGCAACAAGCTTGCCAGTCTCCCTATCTCGAGCTTTGTACACATTGCTATAAGTTCCTTGACCCAAGAAAAGAAAAAAAGAAAAAGCAAAAGGTATGAAATGCCAATACTATTTTTAAGTAGTCTAAATTCTAATATATGAGTTATGAACTTAACTTATATGATTTCATAATTAAGTAATTTAAATTAAAAAATAATATCTTTAAATATTGTTTAAAGACGCTATCTTT
>JAOQML010000008.1:8979048-8991510 GCA_027568935.1 Erythroxylum urbanii
TAAAAAAGTATTTATTTTAGCATAATTTGTTGTATGACTTAAAAAGTTGACTTGGTGATAAGCAATTTACTGTACAGGCACGCGTAAAGGAAAGCAGCTATTTGATAATAACGTGTAATGAAAAAAAAATGTCGGCATTGGTCATCCTTTCGGCTACACCTGACAGTATCGTCCAAGTATGCACTGAGGCTCCAAAATATCTTACAAAGGGTAGCATACCAAATCACTTATTCAACCTATGCAAATAATCCCTGTAATTGAAGAAGATGAAACGATGATGCAAGTGTAACGTCCTTTCTGTTTCATTCATTGTCAAAGTTGGGATTAGCCTTAGTTTCTACTGTCTACGGGGTTGGTGGATATCATTTTCGAAGAAGTTCACTCTTTTCCATTTATATGGTGACACATCCATAAAAGTATGTGTCATAACCAAAACAGAGAAAAAGATGAATGGAGAAAATGAAGCAAACACATAATTGCTTTCTCATTTTGATGTTAAACTTCTGTAGATTCTGACAGCAAATCCCATGGATAGGAATTAGTAGGTCAACGGGCCTAGCAAAAAATTTTAAACGGTTTATTTTTTTCTTCAGTTTCAAAGTTTTTTAAATTTTATTTATTAAAAATTAGTAATTAATTAATTTTAATACATTATTAAATTCTTATAAATTAAAATAAATAAATTAATTTTATTTAACCGGTTTAACTTTTAATCTAATTTTTGAAGTATGGGCTTAATGTTTCAACAACTCCGAAAGTTTGCAATCCATGTCCAAGGTGATGACTCACCTTATCACCTTATCTACAAAGTGTAGTCATATCTTGTTATTATATGATTACCAAATGCTGAAAATTTGACAAACAAAACTGTGGACATGGTTATAAACCCATTCTGCAAAACTACAAAAGCCTAATAACAACAATTAACTGCAATAATGAGATTGTGGCGGTATGTATGAGTAGCACACACAGTGGGGCTGTCGGCTGTGATTATCCTCCAAAACCTCCAAAAAGAGGAGACTTAGGGTCATTTCTTAAAGACAACTTCCTTCAACTAAAGTAGATTGAAGTAAATGGATAGCTTTAAGAGGATTCATAACGAGTGCAAAAGGTTAGGATCGAGGAATGAATAGCTTGACTTTCTCTCACGTCTTTCACTATCCTTGACCCTTTGTTTTTCTTAGAGAAAATTGAAATTAATTAAAAAATGAAGAAGGATAAACGTGGCAGACTTGTGACTTGTGATACAACTTTCAGGCACCACGTCGTCGTATGATTGACCTTGATCGGATTAAGACCCCTTCTGATTGGCAAGAGAGTACGCGTGGGCTCCAAGTAGGTTAGGAATATCAACTATCAAGGAATAAAACCGACGTCGTTACAGGTTTCTAACAAATGCAAAAACGAGAGTTCTAACTGCTAACGGGACATCCTTTTGGTTTTGGACCGTTCCACCGGCTTGCTTTTCCTCGACCGCTCCGTTTCAATTCCCGGCAACCATGGGGATGGTGCCCAAAATCGCACCGTCGATGCTGTCTTCAGATTTCGGCAACTTGGCTTCCGAAGCTCAACGGATGATCGGTTCTGGCGCTGATTGGCTTCACATGGACATCATGGTACATTTTTCTCTGTATCTATATTTGTTGTCTCTTTGCTGTTTCTGTAGTGTAATTTATAAATTGACTCTTCAAAACGGTATTTTGATTTCATAGGATTGCTTGAATACCTTCTTAGATTGATGGGTATTTGTCTAATTTTCTGCAGGACGGGTACGTTTAATGCTCTGTTTATATGTCATATGCTCTGCTCTTTGCGATAAGATGTGGCCTGCGGGTTCTTTTTTCTTACCTTAAACATATTTCAGTTAACTTACGGTTTCCTTTGCTTAATGGATACTTCGTTATAAAGTTGCTAACATTTTGTTGTCTGTTGATGGATCCAAGTTCAATTGTTTGATTGTCCACTTTGGCCAAGCTCTACAACGATCTCGAGCAACTTAAATTTCATATAAAATTTGAGGAAAGAAATAGGATTCTGAAACTTCATTTCGGGCAGTATATGTAGTTAGCCAGTTTGGAGCCGTACTTTGGAAAACGGACAAATTAACTTGTAAGATGTGGATCGTCGGATACGTTTTTGGAAGAGTGAGATCCCCTTAGGGGAAAGGACTTGGAAATATATGAAGGACCGTGTCAATACAAAGAGTAGTTGGTTTTCATTGGAGTAGGCAGATTTTATGCTAAATTCATGGTAACATGATTTTATTTGGTTTTACTTCTTACCGAGATAGTTCATTTTATAGAAGTTTGCTATCTTGCTTGGTCTTTCTATGCTTCATTGATGTCATAGGATTTTATATGCTATTATTTCCCTCTAAGATTGTTCATTGTATGCATGTATGCTGTCTTACTTCCTCTTGTTGGTAAGATTTAAGTTATTTGTAATCTGAGGCTTAATATAAGCTTTGTTTCTCTTGCATTCAATGTCAAGCTGGTGCTATTGTACGTATGGCCGGATGTTTTTTTCCCCTTATTTTTGCATTTTTCTAGGCACTTTGTCCCAAATCTAACCATTGGCGCACCAGTTATCGAGAGCTTGAGAAAACACACTGAGTAACGTATTTAAAGCTTTTCAATTTATGTTATCGTTTGAATGTTTCAAACTCTTAACAGGAATTCCTTGCAGGGCTTATCTTGATTGTCACCTTATGGTCACAAATCCTTTAGATTATGTTGAGCCTTTGGCTAAAGCTGGTGCTTCAGGATTTACATTTCATGTTGAGGCAGCCAGAGGTTGATTATCTCCATTTTTCCCATTTCATGTTGCTGCCATTTCCTACCCCTTCTTGTTTAATTGAAACATCTTATGAGGCTTCTTGCAGATAATTGGAGAGAACTTGTCCAACAAATTAAGTCAAAGGGGATGAGGCCAGGTTTAGCGTTAAAGCCTGGGACCGCAATCGAAGAGGTCTACCCTCTGGTATGAACTTGGCACCTCTTTCCTCATAGAGAAACAAACATTGCATCTGAAGCAGAATATTTTATCAAGTTGCATGCTAATTTTGGTGCTAAGTAAAAGATAAATCAATTTCCCTGAGATATGTGATACTATTTTTAACGTACAGGTTGAAGATGAAAATCCTGTCGAAATGGTGCTTGTGATGACTGTAGAACCTGGATTTGGTGGACAAAAATTCATGCCAGAAATGATGGATAAGGTTCCATATCCCTTCGATCTTTTAATCCAGTCTCTAAATTATCTGACTAAAATAACTTAATATACCTGTTACTAGGTAAGGGCATTGAGGAAGAAGTATCCATTGCTTGATATAGAGGTGAGAATATCTCGTATCTTTCAATCTAGAACTTAAATCTTGGTTACTTTTGTACCTGTTTCTTTGCTTTTCCACAATATTTGTGATTGATTTACTCCATTGGTTGTGTCTATAGATGGATGTGGAGAGGTAGAATTGCTTTATTCTGTTATAAAATATCGTTTGGGTTTTTGAAGTATTTTTGAAATCACCCTAGGGATTTGATGATATATAGGCACCATGTAGGACCTGATCTGGTGTATGGGTTTGTTAGTACACAATTTGCTAAATCTTTGCGACCATGTACATTCTATAAACATGGTGATCTTCTTTTGAATCTTCTTTGGACTTTAGTAACCCATTCAAGGATTTTCTTTATCTGATATATTGTTAGTAACCCATTCAAGGATTTTCTCTATCTGATATATTGCAGTTGAGATGAGTGCATATTATTCTTTGTTTTCTCTCCGTTGAATACTACGTAGCATTTTGGTTACCTAGCTTTTTGTCCATGGCTCCATTTCATCTTTTCAACCTGTCTCTTGGTTCCATTTTCCCTATGCTGGACGTTCCTGAATATCTGGAAGGGGGACGAAGTCTTTCTTTTTGGCGATCTGTCTCTGGATCATGCGTTTATGCTTGCATGCAGTAATATGTCTTCATCCGTTTGATGCATTAGAGTGTTTGAGAAAATACTTGTGTTGGTTTTTCCCCACATAATCGCTAATTGAATTGTGTTGAAATTTATTTGGTAGGTGGATGGTGGTTTAGGACCTTCGACAATTGACGCGGCAGCTTCAGCTGGAGCAAATTGCATCGTTGCTGGAAGTTCAGTGTTTGGAGCCCCTGATCCAATTCATGTGATTTCTCTCATGAGAAATAGTGTCGAGGCGGCACAAAAATAAAATCGTCACCGGACAAATAGGAAACATACTTCATGGTTTAATTTTTACCATGTACGTGACAAATTTGCATTCTTGATGGTTTGTGGAATTTTGGGAACAAATAAGATTAATTAAATATCACCGTTTACTTTATAAAGAAATGTGCGCTGTGCGCAATGGTGACAATTTGACATCCTAGACGCACTTATTGGAAGCTTAACTTTACCAATACCAATTCCTATGGAATCGGATTTCCTGTTTAATACTTATTTCTGTTTTTGCGAGTGATGGGGGTATAATCTTTGCATTTGTGAACAAGTTTGGCACGAAATCATTTGAACGTGGCTGTCTGCTGGTCGGTAAGCCTCTTCATATATTATTGGGCTGTTTCCTGTGAGAACATATTTTAGGTTTGCATTAACCATTTCCGCTAGCCATTTGCATAACATTGTGGTTCATATAGCTTGCTTAACACCTCTGCATTAGCAGTGCAATAGTTGAATGCTTCTTTAATTCCTTGTTACCGTACTTCTTTCCTTAAGCATAGGAAAGGCACCGAATTTCCACATTTTTAGTTTCCCCCCAACTTTTGGCATGATGCCCTCCGAGAACCATGTTTATCCTGCTCTTTGAATCGCCCACTGTCTTCCTCTGACATGTGTGTTAAAAAGAGTATCTGGATCATCCATGGCTTTCCTATTCACTTGAAAACTTTATTGTTCTCCCATAATAGTAAAATTTTGATGCATAGATTCCATTTGCATGTGTATATGCAGTTTAACCATCTTAGTGCACGTGAGGGACAGTTGGGTGACATCCTCTGCTAACGAAACCTCCCATGTCGGAACCAAGGCATGTTCTTCCACGCATTCAGCCATGCCAAACTAAATTTGGTGTCTTTCCAATCTTAACGCCAATAGAAATTAGTGGTTTGCACGTGATAACACGTGCTTGCTGTAACCCTGTACTTTCACCCCATTGGTATTAGCGTCTTAAATTTGTCAACAGTTTGACAGAAAGTTAATCTTTTGAGATAATGCTTCTCTCAACGCTTGAACGGTCATTTCAACCACCTTTTGGTTTTGGGGTGTTAAAAGACATGTTTCCCATCCTATCTTTAACAGTGAATCTGGGAATGTCGATGGAAGGTATCGTGACCACTAACTAGATACCATAGACGAGAAGAATTTCTAGTAGTTGGGCTCAAATGTGAGCAACTAATCAACTTGTAAGCATAATTGCATAAAAGAAAACCGAAGCCTAATGGTCTCTTGCATGACAGTGGTGCCTCCATAGCATGAAAAGGTCATTATAAAAAACGAAATTTCCAAAATTGGTCAACAGGGGTACGCTTTTACAGCTCTTGCCAGGTTCCGGACGCTTAATGAGGCCCCATAGTTTTCTAAAGGCCCGTGTTATGCTGCGCTTTATGAGTGGTTCACTCATGTAAGTCCAGATCTGTTTGTGAGCTGTTCTTCCAGATGCCATTGCAATGGATTATGGCTTTTGAGAAAAAATGAAAACGATGCACGTTTGTTTATGCGATGATAATTCACCGTAGCCTATGCCTTTTGAAACATATAGTGCTTTCAGCTCAAGTTATCTATGGCCAGGTTGACCTATCAATCCATAGCCTTTTCTTATCTGCCTCAGCTTTACCATGCATCGGCAACTCTTCATTGCTTATTCATTTTATCTCCTCTCATTCGATCAAGATGTCATCATTTCTATCAACACTGATGTTGACAAAATTGGCAGAACCAGGTTTCCTTCATTGTAATCCTTGGAATTGCATACACGCATATCTAAAGAGATTTTGAGAGTTTCCTCACCAATGCATGAATGCAATATCTCGTCATAGTTCATGAAAAGTTAATCCCAAAAGATGGTCTCACATGTTCATGTCTGATATTTCTTTATTGGAAGAGGCATTTTAGTCCTTTTAATCATGATAGGTAAGGATGAAAAAGTAGCATTTCTCATCCTTTCCTTCAAAAGCTCATTCTGATGTGATCTGGAAAGGAAACTGACACCAAGTTGAACAAATTTGACGTAACCATGAATGTCTGCCATTATGTTTACGTGCTATGGTGTTCATGATACATATCATACGCTTAATTTCTCCACTGTTTCTTTTTTTTTTTTTGAGGTCCTTGTTTCTTCTATTATTAGAAGTAGGACCTCAGCTCCACGAGCTTGCTAAACTTGATAAGATATGAATTTTCTAAATGTATGGACAACTCGATAGTACAAACAAGAGTTTCAATGTCTAAGTACATGTATGTGGCTGAAGTTTTGTGCGTATGATCGCACATAAAAGCAGGTTTGAAGCCCAAGAACATCTCATTTTCAGCAGTTAGTAGTAATGGTTATTATCACCGGCCATTGAAAACTTTGGGATAGATAGCCACCCCCGTTGGCTTATGTTGTGGAGCCCGAGGGAAAATACTTACCTAACAGCTGGAATCATTAGACTAACTTATACAAATTCTTCGTCAACCCCAAGAGTCTTGTCTATGGGAAAACAATAACCTAATTTGGCACCAAGTTGTTATTGATCCAATATATTCAACCTGAGAGTTAAAAGATTGTTTATTTTAATAGGTCTACTTGTATAGAAGTGAGTGGCAAATGAAAATGGCAGCTCTACTGAGTTTGTTCAACTTGATAGTTTTGGTCTTTTCAACCTGTTTACTCGTTCCTATAGTTGGTGAGAATTCATTGGGCTGTGAAACTCAGTCCCCTGATGCTTGGGGCTACACTTGCAACGGAAATGGTTCGTTAGAAAGGTGCGAGACGTTTGCAGTTCTTCGCACTAATTCCTACTTCTCATCTCTATCCAATTTAAGCTTTTATTTGGGATTGAATCGATTGGAAATTGCTAAAGCAAATGGCTTCTCTGCTGACACAGAGTTTCTGCTCAAAGATCAGCCTCTGTTGATACCAATTGACTGTAAATGCAGTGGTGGTATATTACAGGCTGAAGTTACCAAAACTACCATAAAAGGAGAGAGCTTTCTTGGAATAGCTGAATCACTGGAGGGCCTGACAACTTGCAAAGCAATCCGGGCAAAGAACTTGGCAGTTTCACCGTGGAATCTCGCTAATAAGGTACGATTGGTGGTACCGCTGCTATGTGCCTGTCCATCTTCATCTGAAGCTAATCCAGCAACAAGGTTCTTGCTTTCATACCCTGTGAGCCAAGGCGACACTATCTCCAAACTGGCCATTAATTTCAATACTACTACAGAAGCCATTATTAAGGCAAATAACAGATCGTCTACAACCTTTAAGCCTGAGAACCTTATACCTCATACGACTCTTTTGGTACCACTCAATGGTGAGCCTACATTCGGTCCCTTTGCAAAACCAAGTCAAACCAATTCGCGTTTTCCTGCTACTACAATCCCGATAGTCGATCGACACAAGAAAAAGTCGAAGATGAGGATGATTAGAGTCTATATAGCTGTTAGTGGGGTTGTAGTCGGAGTAAGCATTGCCATCGCCGCAGCTTTCTTGGTGATTCAACTTAAGAAGAAGAAACAGCAAAGTTCACTCAAGGAAGGAGACTTGGAGCTGCGGCAGCTAAGTTTGAGTGTGAGGACCACAAGCGAAAAGAAAGTTTCTTTTGAAGGGTCCCAGGGTTCTCTCAATGAACAGATCGTTGACACCACACCAAGAAAGCTGCTTTTGGAGATATACACAATAGAGGAGCTGAAAAAAGCAACTGAGGACTTCGATTCGAGCAATCATATAGAGGGCTCTGTCTACCATGGTCGTCTCAATGGCAAGGACCTGGCAGTCAAACGTACCAGGAAAGCAACGTTGTCAAAGATTGAGTTTAGGCTATTCAATAACTCAACTTGCCATCACCCCAAAATAGTTAGGCTGTTGGGCACATGCTCAAGTGAAAGTCCTGATTCATATTTGGTGTTTGAGTACGCCAAAAATGGATCTTTGAAGGACTGGCTTCATGGTGGGTTGGCCATAAAGAGCCACTTCATTGCCTCGTGCGATTGCTTCCTGACATGGACTCAAAGGCTTAAGATATGTCTTGATGTGGCGGCAGCCTTGCAGTATATGCACCACATAATGAAACCAAGTTACGTTCACAGAAACTTGAAGAGCAGGAATATTTTCCTGGACGAGGAGTTCAGCGCAAAGATTGGAAATTTTGGAATGGAAAAATGCCTTGACGACGACACCAAGGGCCAAGAACACCATGAAACTAATCCCGCCTATTGGAATCTTGGTTACTTGGCTCCTGAGTACGTACATCAAGGTAAAGTTTCTCCAAGCATGGACATATTTGCTTATGGGGTAGTTTTGCTGGAAGTCTTATCAGGAAGACCTAACAAGAGTGGAGAAGATAACGTTTTGCTGTCTGAGAAAATCAAGTCCATACTGCTGTCTGAAAATGCAGATGAGCTCAGGGAATGGATAGATACTGCACTGGGGGAAAATTATGATTTTGATGCAGCTATAACATTGGCCAATCTTGCACGAGCTTGTGTTGAGGTAGATCCTTCTTTGAGGCCAAGCTCAGGAGAAATAGTTGAGAAGTTAATGAGATTGGTGCAAGAATCAGCAGCAGAGGAGCACGCTGCTGTAGTCTGCGAAAGTTCTTCTAAGCCTCTAGTTATGTGACAAGTCTGTGAATCATCTGATTGAAGGATATTCAAATTAACTACGTTTCTCTCGCGTATTTTTCTAGGTGTCCTATCCCCACTGGTTTCAGCTAGTTTCTTGAGTGCAGGAGTTCCTGTATATATGTACTAAGGAAACCAATGAAACATAAACGCAGTTAATAACTATTCTTATCTTCCTCAGCGAAAAAGTAATAGAGCTCTTTATCTCAAGTCGACAATTCAACTCTTAATCTCAAACTATGAAGGGCAGTATCAGTTCTACATTTTACTCAATCTACTTGCACTGACACTAAAGCATTTATAACATCGCAATTTGCATTCACTTTGTTTCTTTAAAATCCAACTCGCTTTGGTAAGTCCGACTGAAACTCAAAAAGCCAACCCTGTTGTGTGGTTCATTATACGAGAATAGAGTATCTCATTCTGCTTTTCTCCGTTGAAGAATGTGCTAATTTGACTGCCACAGTCAAAGATCCGCCATTGAAGAACGAGCCCTATGATAAAGGACCTCTACAAAAGCGTCAGACGACAGACATGCAAATACGGAATATACTGCCAGTCTGCCATAGTTATAAAACCAACCATAGGCTGCAGAGAAATCGTAATTTTGCTGTCTACAGATCTATGGATATATATGCACCAGACTGATTTAAGTAGAAACCACAGTGATCTCGGCGACATTTGGATAAATCAATTCTATGAAGGTTTCCAGGTCAAGTTAGCAAAAAAACAAATTGGGTTTGGAATCACTCTAACAAGTCGACCGTTCGATATTTGAAGCCGCCTCCTAGTTATCACCAACTGTTTTTCATTACTTGGGACGTATTCGCATGGCAACTTTACTTTTTTTTCTTTCCCACTTAAACAAACTTCAAATCTTCTAGAAGGAACTCCAAGTAAAGCATCTGAGTTCTGAACGAAATGATCCTCAAGTTCAGGCTTACCAGCAAGTCAGCAACTATGTGCTTATATGTTCGTATCATAAATAAAACAGAAAAGAAACTTCTGTTCTACTATTCTGTCCTAAAAACAAATTCATAAAATTGTGATCTCATGTCACTTCTGTTTTTTTGAAAATACAATTCAGTGCTTTTGCTGAACTTGATTGCTGGAGATATAAACCTTAAAATGATTGGTGGAAAAAAATTGAAGTTCCTGGTTGAATGATCATGCTTAGTTTACTTACAAATCGATGATATCCTCTTTTCTTTTTTGTTTTTCCTCTATCCCATCTTTTTCTTACTCGGAACTTGAATATAATTTATGCCTGTTAAATATTAATGATTAGAAAATTTTGATTCGTTCGGTTCAATTACAAAAATTTTTAATTATTTATTTTTTGTCCATTTTTTACTTTTTGATTCTATTTATTTTTATGACTTTTATTATTAAAAATTAATCAATTTATTAATTATTCTGTCAATTTTATTAAATTAATAAGTTCTTGTAAATCAAAACAAATCAATTAATTTTTTATTTAATAATTTTTTGCAAATAAACTTTAAATTTTTCGATTGTAAGGATAATATCTTTTAATAATATTTCAAATTTTTTAATTTTATTCTTAGTTTAATAACAGTCTAATATCAATTAACCCTTTTAAACTTCAAACTTCTTTACCTTATCCATTTAACTTCTGGAAACTATTTAAATCACCAAATACTTGTAAAACAAGTCCACGAGTTATTAGGCATCATTTTGATATATTTCCCCGACCTTTTTGTTGTTACTATAGCCATCACCATTTAATTTGTTTTCTTAATCAATGGATATGTTTAAGGATTTTTATTCACCGTACTGCTTTGAATTTGCAACATTATGTATTTGCTATGTGTTAGAGGGTCCTCGGAACAATTTGTAAAGTTAATTCTTTGTGATCATAAGATAACAAGTTTACGTCACGAAAACAATCTTTTTGAAAAATATAAAAGAAGGCTATTATGACCCTCTCTAGACCCCACAAAATTGGAGTATTGCATTACATATCCATTCCAATTCTTAATAATTTAACATTGTGAAATCCCAAGCAAGTGCAATGCATTCATCACTCGAAATTACAATGTAGTATAAAGAGATAGATGACTCTCACTTGTGTATATTGATTATCTATTTATCTTTCAAAATTTTGGAAATTTTCATGCATGTGTATAGAGACAGAATTTATCCCAAGTGGTTGATCTTCCACAAATAAATTTGCAGAAAAGAAAAGGAAAAGACAGATGAACCATTATTGTAAACAACTCTACCATAAATGGAAAGGCATATCTATATGATTGTTTTTTTAATTACAAACCAAATCATGGTGATGAACGAATGCATCTCTCAATATGCACAAGAAAATGAATGTCGTAACTCCTAACCAATAAATCAGAACATCATGACCTTAAACTCATCAAAATTGAGCACCCCATCCCCATCAAGATCGAACTTATCTATCATATTCTTGCACTCATCAATACTTTTAGACTCACCCATTCTACTCAACATCTTCTTCAAGCTCTTGGGTGTTATACAACCACTTCCTTCCATTTCATACATCTTAAAAGCCTCCTTCAAATCCTTCTCTTTATCTTCCTGTTCACCTCCTTCCACAAACCTTATAAAATCTTCCAACCCCAGAAACCCATCTCCGTCCGAATCCGAATACTTCACCGCCGCCTCCGCCTCCGCCAACGACAGCTCTCTTCCGATGTCTGCAACACATCGTTGCAGCTCCAAAGGTGATATCTTTCCATCTCCATTCTCATCGAAGTGCTTGAACACTTGCTCGTACTGTTTCAACTTTTCCAACGTATGATTACACATCTATAATCTATTACGTAAAGTAGGCCAAAACAAACACACAACTACAAGGTTAAAACTGATGATGTTTATGAACAAAAGAAAGAAGTTAAGAGAACGAAGGAAATTGTATCATTAGCTATGGAAGGTGTATATATATAATAAAGAAAGAGCAATAGGTCGGTATATACGTCATGGAACAGATATCCCATCCGTGGTGACGCGTAACGTGACTGACCAGCTAATGAACTTAAGGAGGTTTGGAATTGGAAGTTCATGGTCGGATGTTCTCTGGAAGGTAAATGGAAGATGCAGGGTGGTTTCTGAAATAAATAATGGCAAAGACCACCGCCGACTTTGTGGGCCGAGTTATGATGATATGGCTCACGTCATTCTCATGCATGGCGTGAGTCATGAGGGGCACACGGGATTGGATATTTGGTTGCGGTGCGGTTAATTTGTGTGATTGGCTTGGTAAAGTTAGGTTGTTGGTAGTTAAATTAGGTGTTTGACAACATCAGGAAAAGGAAAACTGAGTTTTGCGACCAGTACACAAGTTGACACAGACCAACCGCCAAAAACTCCTTATCCACTAACACAAAAACAATTGCCTTTTGTTTCTTTTACAGAAATCAGGAATTGACTTCTTTTTCTGCTGGTTCCTGAAAATTAAGAAGATGCTTCTATATTCAGTTGTGGATTACACGAATGTTTTCTCAAATACAAAGACGAATTTTGTTTCTTGTTGGTGGTTTTGAGTTCGTGGTAAGCTTAAATCTCATCTATCTGAAAAGAAAATGTCAACGGAATATAATAAGATAAAAGTTTCTTAGAT
>JAOQML010000008.1:9017213-9031316 GCA_027568935.1 Erythroxylum urbanii
GCAAAAATTTCACTATTTATTATTCATATGCATATATGAATGCATGTATATGTCAGAAACACTTCCAATTATGCTAATCCATTCAAAAAGACCAATTTACCCTTTTCCATAAGTGAGGGGATGTTACACCATGTCTGATTTTTCCAAAGAATTTACAGTAGAATACGATGCTTCAGGGAGTGATGTAGGAGCTTGTTTTATGCAAGCTAACTAGCCCATTGCATATTTCAGCAAGGTGCTTGCTCCTAGATATCTTGCCAAGGCTGCATATGAAAAAGAACTCATGGCCTTACTATTAGCTATAAGGCATTAACGACCATATCTTGTAGGGAGAAAATATAAGGTGCGAACTGACCACAGCAGTCTCTGTCGTCTATTGCAACAACATATCACTACTCCTGCACAACAAAATTGGGTGGCTAAACTACTAGGATATGCATTAGACATTGAATACAAATCAGGCAATCTCAACCGAGCAGCCGATTCCCTATCACATCGAAACGAAGACATCGAGTGCGCAGCAATATCAATACCTTGCTGGCTATAGTGGGAAGAATTAGATCACGAAATCCAGCAAGATCAGACCTATCAGCAACTTAAAAGTTACGTGGAGCAGTCCCCGAGCACCTTCGCAAATTACAAAATTATTCATGGTAGACTCTTTCATAAAGGCCGGCTATTTCTTCCTTCGAAATTTGCTTGGATACCTAAACTAATTGAAGAATTCCATGCCACTCCTCAAGGCGGGCACTCCGGCGCCTTCAAAACATATTGCAGATTAGCAGCCAATGTTTATTAGCCTGGAATGATGAAAAAGATCCAGTAATATGTAGCTGAGTGCTTAATTTGTCAACAAAACAAGTATGAGACGATATCACCAGCGGGGTTCTTACAACCACTTTCAGTACCACGACAGGTTTGGTCTGATATTTCTATGGACTTTATAACTGGACTGCCTAAATCATATGGTTTCGATTTCATATTGGTTGTAGTAGACAGACTTAGCAAATATGCTCATTTTATTAGTCTGAAACACCCTTACACAGTTAGAACGGTAGCTGATCGTTTCGCTAGGAAAATTGTACGCTTGCATGGTGTCCCTCAAAGTATTGTCAGTGATAGAGATGCAATGTTTATGAGTTGTGTTCCGAAATTATTGAGTTTGTTTGGTAGCCAAATGTGCAGTGGAGTTAGTTGCTATTTTTCAGATGTAGTAATGTAGTGGTGATTGTGTGGGTTGTTAATATCCTGATTTTCTGCATCTTAGTTTCTTTGTAGCCTATATATAAACACTTTATTTTCAATTCAATCAATGAGTTACGTTATAAAGTTGCATCCCAAAAACTCTAACATGGTATCAGTGCCATGGATTCTTGAGGGACTGTGAGATTGAATGAAACAAAAAAAAACTCTTTCAATGGCTGCTAGCAATTCAATTACTCTCCTACCCCCAAATTTCAATGATGAAAACTATTGAGTATGGGTTGTCAAGATGAAAGCTTATTTAAGAGGTCACAACTTATGGCAATGGGTGGAAGAAGAAAAGGAATTATCGGCCTTGAGAAATAATCCAACACTAAATCAAATAAGAGCTCATGAAGAAGAAACAACAAAAGGTCCAAGAGCGTTATCTATAATTTTCTTTGCAATTTTAAAATCAGTTTTCACAAGAATTATGACTTGTGAAACAACTAAGAACACTTAGGATATACTGAAGGAATTATGTCGAGGAAATGAAACAATGAAGAAGATGCAAGTTTTAAATCTCAAAAGAGATTTTGTAACTTTGAGCATGAAAGAACATGAAAGCATACAAGAATATTCTGATCGATTGATGACAATGGTGAACAAAATACGGCTATTGGGGGAGGATCTACCCCAGAGCAAAATTGCACATTAGCAAAGAAGGGCTATGAGAAAAGGAGAAACTCGACAGATAGTTGAAGGAGCTTAATTGGCTAAAGCTGCAAAGGGAAAAGGAAAAATCCCTCAGTGTAACCATTACAAGAAGCCTGGTCATGAAGAAGGAAATTGTTGACATAAAGGAAAGCCTCAATGGTACAATTGCAAAAGATTTGGAAATTTGCAGAAAGATTGCAGATTTAAAAAGGAAGAACAAGTAAATATGGTTGATGTTACTTAAGAAGAAACTCTTTTTTGATTTAATTGATGAGAAATGCACCAAGAATTTTAATTTGGAGAGACGTGCTTCAATGGAAAGTTGATGAGAATTGCATCATGAAGAGAAGAGAAGTGCTTCTGGAAGTTTCGAAAAGATGTGTTCTAACAAGTCAATTTGCTAGTGCGAGACTTTGAATCAAAGGAGAGTGTTGAAGATTAATTCAAAATGTGATTTATAGTTGACTGGGTCTTGTAGTTTGACTAAGTTTGAGTCCTATTCTATTAGTGTTCCGAAATTATTGAGTTTGTTTGTTAGTCAAATGTGTAGTGGAGTTAGCTTCTATTTTTTAGATGTAGTAATTTAGTGGTGATTGTGTGAGTTGTTAATGCCCTGATTTTCTGCATTTTAGTTTCTTTATAGCCTATATATAGGCACTTTATTTTTAGTTCAATGGATGAGTTACGTTGCAAAATTGCATCCCAAAAACTCCAACATTAAGTCGCTACCAGAGCAAAATTGCACAGAAGCAAAGAAGGGCTATGAGAAAAGGAGAAACTCGATAGATAGTTGAAGGAGCTTAATTGGCTAAAGCTGCAAAAGAAAAGGAAAAATCCCTTAGTGTAACCATTGCAAGAAGCCTGGTCATGAAGAAGGAAATTGTTGACACAAAGGAAAGCCTCAATGTTACAATTGCAAAAGATTTGGACATTTGCAGAAAGATTGCAGATTTAAAAAGGAAGAACAAGTAAATATGGTTGATGTTACTTACGAAGAAACTCTTTTTTGATTTAATTGATGAGAAATGCACTAAGAATTTTAATTTGGAGAGACGTGCTTCAATGGAAAGTTGATGAGAATTGCATCATGAAGAGAAGAGAAGTGCTTCTGGAAGTTTCGAAAAGATGTGTTCTAACAAGACAATTTGCTAATGCGAGACTTTGAATCAAGGGGGAGTGTTGAAGATTAATTCAAATTATGATTCATAGTTGACTGGGTCTTGTAATTTGACTAAGTTCGAGTCCTATTCTATTAGTGTTCTGAAATTATTAAGTTTATTTGTTAGTCAAATGTGCAGTAGAGCTAATTGCTATTTTTTAGATGTAGTAATTTAGTAGTGATTGTGTGAGTTGTTAACGCCCTGATTTTCTACATTTTAGTTTGTTTATAGCCTATATATAAGCACTTTATTTTCAATTCAATGGATGAGTTACCTTGCAAAATTGCATCCAAAAAACTCCAAACATTAAGTCGCTATGTTATATCCCATCTCATCACACGTATGGAGCAGAGTAAGAATTGGCCCATCTTTAATATCAATTAAACGGCGCAAGTCCGTCATTTTGATCAATGGCTACTGCCTTTATGTAGAAATAATAAGACAAAAGTAGTAAGCCATTAAAAACGAGAAATTGTGGAGCCTGTCATGCATGTTGTACTACAGGAAAAGCTCAGTCTTCAAATAAATTTAAGACTTGGGGGAGAGGAGCGCAGTGGGTGTTGATTGGCGAGCCCAGAGCTAAAACGCACGTCTATTCTGAGAAGCTCTCGGCGCTTCTTGATGTTCCTCACATTTCCATGGGTACACTTCTTCGCCAAGAGCTTAACCCTTGTTCCTCTCTTTATAAAGAGGGTTTTTTTTTTTGTTGTTCTTTATATCTAATGTGGTCTGGTTTTTGCCAGGATTTTGATCTCTGCTTTCTTTGTTTCCTTTTCAAAAAGCCCATGATCAAATTTATTGGGTTGTGAGAAATGTCTTGTGGGAAGTATTTTGTTTTTAAGCTTTTTGGGGTTTTGATTTTCGGGTTCAGGTTGCGAACGCGGTTAATGAAGGAAAGCTAGTGCCTGAAGATGTAATATTTGGCTTGCTGTCAAAGAGGCTTGAAGAAGGACTCCGTAGGGGCGAAACTGGCTTGATTTTGGATGGTATTCCAAGGACTAGAATTTAGGCTGTAAGTCTCATGCTTTTGTGGTCGATCAGATTAAATGACTGTACATCGTGTTATTTTCTATAGTTGTTTTTCAGTATTGTTGATATTAATTGTGGAATAACATTAAAGACCCTGCAACCTGCATGGCTTTTCTTTTCAGGAGATTCTTGACCATATTGCAGATATTGATCTGGTTGTGAATCTTAAACCGGCCGAGGAGCACACTGAAAGAAGGAATTTTCTTAGTGTGGGAAGTTCAAGCTCCTCTCTTGTTGATGCATGAACTGCTTTGAAAATTCCATATATGCTGAGCAGGTACTACGATTTTTATTCTTGGTTCATTCTTCAATTTATCTGTTCCCAGTTTGTTGTAGTCTTTAAACTGAGAATAATAACTCCTGCAAATTTCTAATCAGTATTGTATAGAAGCCAACGTTATAGGATTTAGTTTTTATCTCCTTACGTTAAAGAATTTCCGGACCTTGGTCAAATTATTCCTTTTCAGGCTTAGTCAAACTTTTGAATTGCATTTATTAGCTCTGAGGCTCTGACGCTTAATACTGAATTCGTCATTGTTCTTGGAATGTGGTTATATCTAAAAAAGATCATAGTATGCTTTGTTATGCTGCCTGGAAAATTAGTTCTCTGTACTCTTTTTATTCGGTTGATGCTTTACCAACTTCTATTGGAAATTGGCATGTTTTCACTTGTGGAGATTTTGTTGACAATTTATTTTCCATTAGGGTAAGGCACTGGAAGATTACTACAGGAAACAAAAGAAATTTCTGGACTTTCAATTAGCAGGTGCGCCTGGAGAAACTTGGCAGGGCTTATTGGCTGCATTACGCCTGAAGCATATTACTGTATTAAACTGGCTGCTTGAGTTGTTTTTTCGTTGGTAACTGGTGACTGCTTTAGTCAGTTCATATGTAGTAAATATGTAAGTGAGCAAAGTGTGAGTGTCCATGGCAATTTTGACATGTTTTGATGTTCTGAGTTACAGTTCTAAGTTAGATGCAAAATGAGTATGTATGTTGATGAGATAATTTTGGCGAGATATGGAGCAAAGAACTCCGGTAGATGTTTGTTCTTAAGATTAGAGCTAAATTTTACACCTTGTTAAGTTAGCAAACCTGCACCTGCTACTAAAGATTTGCTGCAAAATTTGCAAAGTTTGGTGGCTTAAGGACGCATACATAGACAGATATAGAGAACTTCTAGCGCATTTCTTGATACGATTATTCATCTATCTAAAACCCAGATGTGAGGCTAGACAATGTTAAAGCTTCCCTTCAAACTTCATACTACTCTCATCCACTTTATTCAATTACAAGCCACTTAATCGCCCTCTAAAGCTACAAGAACAGCTTTTATACAAGAATAACAAAGTAAAAGACCCAAATTTTAACTACAAATTTACAGCTCAACAACGTGCAAGTATACAATCTACTACTCACTCTTCATCCATATGTCCCTGAGAAGTTCATATCTAATCGCACTCGGACTACCCTTTTCCTTTGATTTCCAGCTGAGCTTTGTGGAGCCAGGAGAAGGCAGAGAGTTTTCAAAGAAAATTGAAGTCAAAGGTGAATTCAGTTCATCAAGCTCATCATCACTGGTATATGATTTTCTGACAACTGAGGATCCACTTCTTCTCAATTGAGGTTGACCTCCAAACTCTCCAATAATAACAGCAACAGAAGCAGCTGAAGGTGGCAAGTACCTTGGCGGGGCTGCTGCGCATGGAATGGTTGTGATAGAATCCTCCCCAGATTCAGTTGTATCCTATGCCAAAACAAAAACAAGAAGATTTGCTCAAATGATGCGCAAGAGCTCGGTTTCTGGGTCCAATAAATAAAGGTCAGGCATGGCTATTTGTTTCAGGCTTCCTTCAATGCAGAAACATCCCAAGGAGGTTTTGGTTATCATGTTAGTGAGCTATTATCCGCTAAGCATTTGAAATTTCTAGAAGAGGCCATGCAGAATCTACCCCACGAGACCTCTCTGTTAGAGCAATCTAGTATTACTTATATTGCATATAACTCGAAATTGAGATCTCTAAGTTGCCAATCTTGGAAGAGAAATTTTAGGAGTTGATCTTATTAACCAACTTAACCAACCATCTAATTCACTATCTTTGGGAACAAAATCAAACCTCTAAACCGCACCAATCCCAACTGAAGTGGCAAGGTTTGTCTATCAGTTGATGCACCCAATATACCGAAACATGTTAAAGGAAGTTTTATCTGACTCAAGTAATATGAGTTGGTATACAGTATGTGACTGACCACAGAGCCGAGGGCTTCAAGCACAACGTCAGGAATAGGATCGGGACAAAATTCATCCTTGACGAAAACATCAAGAACCTTCTTGATCAATTCAGTACCGAATTGTGGGCATACCTTCAAAAGACAACAAAGCTAGCCCTATAAGTGTTACTTGCAACAGATTTCATGTCAAATTATGATCAAATATGAGAGGCACTAATCAATCTAACAAAC
This sequence comes from Erythroxylum urbanii, assembly GCA_027568935.1. NCBI lineage: Eukaryota > Viridiplantae > Streptophyta > Magnoliopsida > Malpighiales > Erythroxylaceae > Erythroxylum > Erythroxylum urbanii. Next base: position 9,023,765 of record JAOQML010000008.1, read on the forward strand.
CTCCTTCCTAACGGAATTACTCAAGAGCATGTCTTTTGGAAGCATCATGAGATCACTCAAAGCATTAAGAAGATGAAAAGACTTGAAAGATGAGTCTTCTCTCTCATTGTCTTCATCTTTTTCCTCTTCAAGTAAGTCATCGTCATCCATACCAAATAGGTCAGTAAGCCATCTTGACCAGTTTCCAATCTGCTTTCAGAAAAAGAGAAAGGGGGAAAAAAGTCTTTTGATTATTGAATTTTTTACATTAAGATGAGAGCATGGTTCGAAAACCTAAGATGAACTTTCACCATACACTAGCTTTCATGCTGGGTAAAATATTAAACGCAGAAAAGTTGTCTTAATAAGTTAGCATTCCTTACCGCAGTTTTCAGCTGTGCACCAGCCCCAAAACTCGATCTCCCAGCTGGAATGGGAAGAACCTTTGAATCACTAATGGGATCAGAAACTGGATCGGTTGGAATATCATCAGCTGATTCCCGGAGGATGGCATTGAACATTGCTATATCTAACCTAGCCACACATTGCTCCATTATCTACATAACAATTAAATGAAAAATGCAGCCATTAGGGTTCCATAATCACATACCACATGCAACGTGTCAGAAGTTGAACACAACCTACCAGTCTGGCTAGCACAGGCAAACAGCCACACTCATGCCCCGCAGCTCGAACAGGACAAAGTCTTTCACAGGCATCCTTGAAAGCTTTCTTCCAAAGGCCCTGTGAAAAATTTACTTGGTCTTCATCACATGAACTAGAAGTCCTTCCGAGATTCTTCTTTGAGCCAGCACCTAATAATATATTGATGGACCTTGTAGCCGCAGATTGCATGTGTGGTGTAAGCGTCTGTAAGATAATATAGAATATAAATCACTCACCAAGTTAATTGCCCTCAAATTTAAGACAGCACATAGTGATTTATCATTTCAGTCGGAAAAAATTAGTGAGGTAGAAAACCTGCCACCAGATGGATTCAACAATTCGGGTGAAGATCCAAGCTTCAACTTTTTCTAGGGCTGATACAAGTTTTCGTGGGTCCTCCCAGTCACCTATATCTCCATAAGCTTCATTCTTGTTCTCCATTTGGCTGGCTGAAATCTTCCAATTTAAAGAAGCAGATTTATTATTCTTTCTTTCCATAACAACATTCTTATCCTTGTGTGGTCTTGTCGGAAGCCGTGGCACTTCATCACTGATTGCTTGACAAATAATTGTTCTCAAAACAACACAGTTTGATAACCAAAATGTCAACCTGTAGTTATAAGTTCAGTAACATAAAGTCACCAACCAAATGGTAAGAACCTTTATGGTAAATAAAGATGATATGGATAAAAAGTAGAAGAAAAATTAGTGACTTAATCTGCAACCCTACAAGTACTTTTTTCAGTCCAAGCTACATGCTTAGAGTGAAAATTAATTGCACGGTTCAAGACATCAGTGAAAATGGTTGCAAAGAAATGATTTTTAAATACCTAGGGACATCATTTCCACATGCTTTGGCGACTAGAACGAGTCCTGATACAGCACTTCTTGCAGCACTAGCTCGTCTGGTTTGGGAATATTCTTTATAAGCATGAAGATAAAGCCTGGAGAGACGCCTAGCTGGAGCATGTACCTTGCTCATGGAGCTTCCATGCTCAGCAACTACTGCGTAAAGAGCAGCCTCAATAGCGGCAGCTTCAATTAGTTCCCCCTCAAGCATCTTTATTTTGTATTCCAGTTTCTGGATTCTGTTGTCCATATTGGTGGTTCTTGTATTCGTTTGATAAACCTTCGAATTTACTCGTTCGGTAACTTTAAATTTCCCCGCACTGTTGTCTATTTCTCCTAAGGCAGCAAATTCTGTCACTTCATTGTGCTGACTCTTGCTCACAAATTTGCTGCTCCTAACAGAATCTGACTGTGACCTAACAGATTTAACAAGTTTTAATCTATCAGTTTTGGGGAGATTTTCCTTCATTCCAGTTTCTGTCGTGGAAGAAAGAGAATCAGTCATAGGTGAGCCATCACATCTTGTAGAAACATGAGCCAAGGTATCGACTAGAGTTCTGGATTCATTCTCATGTGGTTCCTTTTCAATCATGTCCTGAGTGGAACTAATATTTATACTTTCCTGTGCAGTATCTTCCAGAGAACATTTTCCAGCCCCCTGATATTTTCCACAATCTGCTTCATTAACTGGAAGATCACCAGAATTTGTAAAACTGAGATTGCTTGCTGATCGATTTTCACACTCATCTGGAAAGTAACCCGTTACATTTTGCTTACTGTCCTGTTCAGTATCAACTTCAGCTATGCTTTTGATGCTAGGAACTTTGTCATGAGCCTCCAGCACTATATCCAAATGCCTCTCACTTACTGTGCTTGTATTGGCCTCTTCCCTTTTATCTTCAGAAGTATAAGGTGATGAAGAATGGACACTTTGAGCTGCATCATTTGTTTGGATTAACATAGAACAAGAGTCAGAGGAGGCCAACATAGAGCCATTACCATTTATTGTGACCCAAAAATCAGAACATAAATGCAGAGGAAGAGCACATAAACCTTCATCAGAATTCTCTGGTGGTGAAATGTCATTTTGAAGGGCAAGTTTTTGACCAACGTTGTGATCCTTGCTAACCATTCCTTTGCTCTCTGTTCCATTCTGATGCCAAGAAAAAGAAATTTATTGGGAATAATGATTTAATGACAGAGTCACAGAGGCTGTTTCCATTAACGATACCACAATTGAAATTATCAGCAGCCTGTCTTTAGTTGCATTTAATAATAGAGGTGAGCTGTCTCATAGCACTATTTTGCGGTACATGTCACTATTTATCCATCAACTCAGTCAGGTTCATATGGACTGAAAAAATTAATAATGAGAGGAATGGTAGCATAAGTTGATAGAAGCCAAAGTAACCATGTGAAACTGACATCAGATAAATAAAAGCACTGAAAAGAGAGATTGAAAAGAAAAAGATAGAATGAAGAACATAGTTACTTCTCCATTTTGGGAAGCCAAGCTTCCATTAGTCAAAGATGAGTGTGAGGAAACATCATCATCAGTGAATGAGGAAACTTCAGCTTCCTCAGCATATTCTTCATTCATCAATGCTGAAACTGATTCTCCATTCTTGTCAAGTGAACTCACTTTTTCCAGACCATTCCTTGACGAAGAGCCAGAGCTACCCTTATGAACTGGCTGCACTTTAATGTATAACATCGGCTCAGATGTGTTCCTAAAGCTCCTCTTGCTGTTCATTGGAACACTAATGAACATAGGCTCTTTGATAACACCGTAATCTGCCAAGTCAATTAAAGCAGTTGCCAATACTTGCATCTTATCCCTGCGAGGTTCACATAAGTTGAATTCCACACAATTTTTCTGGAAAGTATCACCATCCTTGCCTTTGGCAGACATATCCCTTACCAAAATCACAGGTAATTTAAAGGATTCATTAAACTCAATTTTCCCTTCACCAACAATAGATCCAAGTGAAGGGACAACGGTGTTGGTAGATCCCGAACAACGACCACCACCTTCCCATTGAATCAGAACTGAGCGTAGAGATCTAAGTGATTGAGACGGCGGCCATGGCTTAATCTCTTGAATATGAATCAAATAATTCGCTTGCAGTGATGCACTTTTCTTGCCCTTTGCACTGAGACCAAGAACCATTTTCCAATAAAAACCTCCACTCTGCCAACGTAAACACCAGCTGTTATCTGCCTATCAACATGAAGCAAGAAGATCTCTGAATCCCTGCAATATAAAAAAAAAAAAACACCATTAGCACGTAAACCGATACAAAATGTATAGATCACAAAATATGATCCATTATAAAATGCTAACAACAAATCAGGAAAACGAATAATTTCAATATATCAATAAAGAATTTTAATTTGATTGCCAGAAAATAAGGTAAAAGGAGAGCATCAGATAACCCAGAACTTCAACAAGTTCTCTCTAACATTTCCACAACTACCAGCATAGTTTCTCCATCCAAAATTAGAGCACGCTTGATTTCAAGTCGGACAAGAATGATAATAAACATTTGTCAAGAAATCAAGCTAGAGGAAAAGAGAAAACAGCAGATAATAAATGCTTTACACTATAAAAGCAACTAAGATCCGCTTAACAACAAAGAAACAGAAACTATCCGGTTCAGTACATAGCATTAAGTGCATACATAAATACTGCAAAGCTAGAAAGCAGTCAACTTTGTAACTACAGTAAAGCAACAAACTTGGAGACTATTATAGGCTTATAGCTGGTTAAACAGAAGAGAAAAGAAGATCAAACATCAAATCTACGAAAACTGCGGCCTAAGTTAGCTCAAAAACCACTTCTTGGATTAGCCCATCTTGAAAATGCATGCAACAACTTTTACCTAGTGACTGAAAAGCATTGACATTCACACACTACCCACTGGATCCCCCCATTAAATCAACCAAAGAATAGACTAAAACCAGCTAAAGTTTCAATCTTTGAGCTGAAAATCGACAGGAGAAAGCAAAAACATCAAAATGCAAACGCAGCTAGAAGCATTCCACTCAACGAAAGGGCACACAGAGCAACAGAAAGAAGCAAAATTTGAGGATTAAATTCACCACATTTTCTTCTACCTGAAAAGCCAGTGCACAAGAAACGTCTCCTTTGCAGTATCTGAGACTGTGTGTGAGGTGAGAGACAGCTGCAAGTAACTAAGAATGAAGAATGTCCGGTAATGAAAATAGTATATATAAGAATAAATTATTGAACTAAAAGTTAGATGTGATGATGGAGAAGAGAATTTCTAAATTTGGTTGAATAATATGAAAAAAGCCTGTCCTTTAACAGATAAAAATAATTCATCTCCCTTTGATTTTTTTTATAATTTGGTCCTCATTGTTGTGGAGAGAAGTGCCATGCCAGACTGAACGAAGCTCAAGATTGATGAAATCAGTGGTAATATCACGCTCTCCGATGGAGCGCTTAGACACGCTCCAATCAGTGCATTGACTGGTCTGTCTGATCGTTTGTGTAACACAGGAATCTTTTATTTAGGATAAACTCACGAACAGTGGTCGCGCGTGGAGGCATCCACGGATAGGGTATCGTTTTCTAGCTTGGTTGGCTTAGATTCGGCCGACAAGGCTTTGTTATGTCACTAAGCTGCCGTTAAAAATAATCTAAATAAACTAAAATAATATTTTTTATTAAATTTTAATTTTAAATAAAAATATTCTTCCTTTATGCCTTTACAAATTTTTTAATTTTATTTATTATTTAATAAATTTAACTTAACACTAATTGAATCTTTTAAACTTTAATTTTTTTATAACACTAATTTAATTTTCAGTCTAATTTTATGAAAATATTAATAAATACAAATTCCTCTTAAAATAATTTAAAACTATGGTTTAAAAATGATGAAATCGATAAGAGAAAACATTTTTTTTAAAGTTATGCTCCTTATTTTTTCATGAAATGTCAAAATGTTATTTTAATAAGTGGAGTTTTTTTAAAGTTATGACTACCTTAACTGCCTTTGGCCACTGCCAACATCCAAAAATACATGGTGGGTTACACACACACACTTGACGTTTGTTCCTCCTAATTTGGTGAAGTTAAGAAAGAAGGTAATCTTTACAGAAAGGTTGAGACGTAGCCATCCAGATAGATGCATCTGCAGAAACTGAGTCTCTCAACATCTTTCTGTTTCTGTGGGATTTGACTTCTCTCCTTCCCTCCTTCCTTCCTGCCTTCCTACCTTCCTTCCTTCCCTTGTTTCTTAAGCATTGTGACAGATCCCTCAACCAACTGATTAGTAAAATTTTCAAGAACCTGCATTTCTAGAAGCCTAGAAAAAAATTAAATAGCATATTTTAACTCAAAAGTCCTTTTCACTTATTTTTTATTGAATTTCACTTATAAATTTATTGAATAGCAATTTAGGATTTAATTATGTAGTTTATGCTGTAAATGTTGATGTTGACACTTCTGTAAGTTACTTTGAATATTCCCTTACAATTCAAAAGTTCATGCAGTTATTGTTTAACTACTCAGCAGTTTCATCAGGAGTCCAGCCTTTCAACATGTACATGGTTACGTTCCAGTCATTCAAATGCAACCTGAAACAATGCTTTTGCACATGCAACTAACTAGAAGTTAAACACCGATTGAATAAGACAACGCATCAACTGAAACAAGTGTCATTAACTTATGTTGATGAAAGGAAAAGGATAATGTCTGAATCCACCAAGCTTGTCATGTAATATTGTGGCATTTCTTAAAAAGTTTACATAGAACAAATGACATCTAATAAAAGAGAAAAGGTTTTCACTCTGTGTTATCAAATTGATGAACCCTCCTTCGTCACTGTTCTTAACTCCAGCTCTCTTCAGTACATCGCCATCACCCCCCTCCCACCTTCAATGTCGTCATCCTCCTTTATCTCTTTCTCTGTCTCCCCCTCCGTTGCTTCTATCTAGTGGAATGAGTTTGGGAGCAATATAAAGGAGGAAATATTATCAATGTCGTTGATCCACGACAAAACTAAGATGTTATGAGAAAGATATAGTAAGGTTATTTCTTCTTTTCTTTCTTTCTTTCTTTTTTTTTTTTTGAAGAATATACTAAGGTTACTTTTAGTTGGTCTTATTCGTACACATCTAGATTATCGTGAATGTTCTTGAATTGGAGAAGCTCTTGTCATGCTCAAAGATAAAGTTGAACTACCATGTTGTTTAATTGAAAATCTCCTAGTTGAGGACAGTGATGGAGGAGATTAATCAATTTGATAATTTAGGGTAATTAGAGTTTTTTAGGTTTAAAAGAGTTTGATTGGGGTAAGATTATATAATTTAGATTAATTCAGGTTTAATAGGTTTTATTAGATTTTTTAAAAATTAAACAAAATTAAGAAAAATACAACTAAAATTAATTTAAGTTTAATAAAATAAGCGGATCTTAGTTTAATTCGAAGTGTACACGTATCATAATGGGATCTATTTGTCTAATAAAAATGATTGCTTTATGTCTTGTAAGCATTGATGTGGCATATCACTGATAAATTTTCATCCATACACAATTTAATATCAATATTTTGCAATAAAAGAGTAAGAATGCACAAAGATTAAAGAAAAATGCAAAGTTTTTAAAACTCGTATAATACTCCAACTCTTTTTGTGTTGAAAATCTTTGCTCAAATGAGCAATTTATAGGTATTTAAAACATGATGGGTAAAAATACAAGAAAGAAAACACAAGGCCTCTAAGCCTAACTTAGATAGTAGTTGACATCTTTAACTACTTAGGTACTACTTTAATAGGTCATTGGTAGATTCAATTGTGTTTGTTGACTGTGTAAGTCTTTGGGATCGTGTATCTCTACAATGTCAAGTTTTTTAGGGACACAGTCACCACACACAACTATATAGGTGGCTGAAAGTGGTATAAAATCTTATTTTCTTAAGATTGAAGGAAAAGTTTGAAAGATTGAAGTTGCATAAGATAAAAACATTCGAGAAGAGTTTTTCAGTCCAAATAGCATTATTCAACTATAGTTTTATTGAATTTTGATTTC